>JBCAUI010108874.1:0-34152 GCA_038406195.1 Haplosyllis anthogorgicola
CTGTCGAAAAGTACTTACTTCACGCAAGTAATACATCTATCGGATTGAGATGAATTCACCTAGAAATACAGACAATACGTCCGAGAGGAATCTTATTAATTTAAAGTTTGCACTGTTTTCCATGGTGCATGAACAAGAATAATGACTTGTTTTTAATTTATGTGGGCTGAGGGCATGTCACACAGCTGCTGGTACCCTCTGTTTCGGACCTGAGATTACCTTGTCTTTGGGTTTTAAAGCCATTGTAGATCCGTCACCAAAAACGAAAAACAAACAAAAGATGTAGCGAATTACTAAGATGCCGTGCATCTTGTATAAACTTACCAATTTTCCATGCGTTTTTCCAGCTGTGGCAACAAGAAGTCATGGTGAAACTGATATATTGATTTGACGTTTGAGAACATCTGAGGTATGACGTCATCCGGGAACATATTGTGTGCACGATTTTCTAGCACCACACGGAAATGGAACACCTAAAACAATTAATTATCGTGTGTTGAATTTAGTTTATGGCTGGTGCGATAAATTGTGGGGCAAATCTAATTAATTTGCTAAACAGTCAAATCTGGAATGTACACACTACCCACTGGGTGAAACATTTTTCAGCCACCAACTTGAGCTTTTCATTGGTATTTTACAATTAATTGGGTGTAACTACTGTCATACTGTCATCCGCATACTTTTCCCACAATAATAGACAGTGGTATCTTCTATTTCACTTTCTATCATTGTGGAGTACTTAGTCGGTTATGATAATTTTGCCTCTTCCCCTCGCTGCATTACAATACTTTACCTGATCAACGAGATGCAGCCTCTTCACGTACGCTTTTTCCGTGCTTAGCAGTTCTCGAGCAATTTTATGCAACCGGTCTGCTTGATTTTCTTCACCAACAGAGCTTTGCTATTAAATAAAGTGAAGATCTGTCTTAAAATCTTGGCTAGACTTAATTTTATGCTTTGCTCTCAACTTGTAAAGAATTTTTGTGCTTCCCATGTAGAAATACATGAAGGTTTAACTGCACTGAATTTCCGATAACTCATATATTAGCCAATGTGCTAGAGACTGGATGATACTGACATTGACATCAAAATATATTTACACTGTCCTATGCAACAACCTCTTTATCTTCTGCGTGTTGGCATCTTACAAATAATATTTGCATTATTATTGGGACCCCACTTTACAATGTATTCAATAATTATCTTGTGAAAATTGAGTAAATATGTTGTATTTTCAAGTGGCGGATATTGTGGGGTACTGCAGGGGTACTGCACCACCAAATTGGCCAAATTTTTTCTTTCTTCAAAGGGTTTTGGGCAAAATATTACTGGAATAGCAAGAAATCCGCGATCTGCCTCTGCCTATCTGTATATTGGTTCCCTTGTAATAATTGTGTGCAATTATTTGACGTTTACCTGTGTTATCTGTGAGGCACGAGCCTGTTGCGCCAGTTCCTCCTCGAACTCACTGTCACTCTCATCCTCACTCCAGCATTCACTATCACTCCCCGAGAACTCCAGTTCCGCTGTAACATAAAACACACTCCGAGATTTATTCTCTTTCATCATATAACAAAAAATGTTCGGTCAGGTTTGCTGGTGGCTATGAATGTTTTCAATACCTACAAAACCTGAAATCTTTCTTCCTTGTATTTCACTTACATACCGTATTTCTTCTAACCGAAGACCTCTTCTGTTTTCTAAGGCCAATTTATCGAACTATCAAAATGTTATTTCATTTTTTGGAGGGGTTTATTCATTTCGATATAACTAAATAACCCAGCAGTAAATAAATTAATAAATAAATAAATAAATAAATAAATAAATAAAAGGGGAAAATATGTACATGTAAATGACTGTACTCAAAAATAAAACACGGGGGAATAACGGACGGTATGTACGGCTAATACGAACAAATATGTCATTTTATCAATATTTTTCCTTACTTTATGGTTACATTTCCTGAGAAGTTTTTATCATTAGACTGACATAAACTTGCCATTATTTGCCAAATAAAATTAACAATACTACTGGCTTTGAAGCCTGGAACTTATTATTCATTTCTTACTGTGAAGATATTTGTTCACGACATTTGTCAGCACACAAATTATTTGTAAAACTCTGTACATAATACTGTGCAAATACCGTAAATCTTTGAAACAAGGCACGTGCGCGATGGACATATTTTTGGATATGTGCCTTTATTTAAAAATAACTTGGAACTAATTTCTCGGAAGAGTCAGCATAACGTCCAACAGTGTCATGAGGGATTAAACAAGTTATACATTAGTCTAGTGGAGTAAAACTGTTATACCTACTCCTACTTATATCCCTGCATGTTCATTGTATAATGAGAAGCACATCAGTGAACAATGTATCAGAAAATTTGCTGTTGCTCATACCACTCATAAATGATCAGACCTTGTCACTGTGAAAAATGTTTCGTAAATCTACTGCAAAAAAAAGGGGTGCGCCACAAATAGGGAGTGCGCCTTGTTTCTAGGATTTACAGTATATGTTTGAATCACTGATTTGACACATATAAAAATGATACTATTGGCGACCATATGTAAGAAATAGATGAGTATCAGTGGTTATCAAAATGTGGTTGTGCACTGGTTTCAAAAAAGTGGAACCGCAATGTCACCACAAAACAACAGCACGAAGAAAAAAAAGGTCCACATGGACCGGAGCTCATTTGGCTGTAACGAAATTAAGAAAGTCTTGGCAAAAGTATTACTTTGGAACAATTAAAAGAAATTGGGTTAAGTACCCTGGATGCACATGGCGACACAGGAAGATGGCAGACAACCCAGTGACAGACAAATCATTATGCCATTGATGCCATTGATGCGAAATGAATCAAAAAAAGAAAATTACGTTACCTCTACATGTATATCAGTTTTCTAAAAGTTGTTCTGGATTGTACTTACCTTCAACCTTTTCATCGTTTACTGGCTCATATTTATCATCCTCAAGCAGAACTTGTTTTTGTTTCTTGGCCGTTTTCCTGAACCTGCTCCGTCGCTCAATCGCGCGCAACTCCCGAGATTTGTGGAACTCAATGGCCTCATACACTGACTCAGTCTTTGTCTCGTACAATGAATTGTCGTACATCTTTGTGTCAAACTCAGCATTATCATAAACATCATCTGCTGTGAGTGTGTTACTAGAAGAACGACTATCCGATTGGTCCATATTTGCATAGTCTTGTGATCCTGTGACATTCATTGGTATATAATCGTGACTTGGACCAATGGGATTGCTCGGATCACTACCATCACCTTCGACTTCTATCACTGGAATTGCAACTAACTTTTTAGAGCTTTGTTCGTATTCTATCACAACCTCTGCATTTTCATACAAGTCTTCACCAGCAGAAGGAAACTCGACATTCTCGTACACTTGGTCATCACCAGGTAGTGGCGTGTTGTCACTGCCACCAGATGTCACTGCAGTGGGTTCTTTATTCTCTATTGCACTGTCAGCTTGATTACTTAAGGAAGTTTCTGCAGCCTGGTCCTTTCCAGTAGCCACTGCTGAGACGGAAGTATTTGACACATCATCTTTATCACCCGAATTTAATAATGTGGAGCTCTTGACTGCATCCTTTTTAGCATAGTTACTAGCACCACTTTCCACTGAATCTTTTGTGGCATCATCACTAGCACCACTACTCTCGAAAGGATCTGCCAGATTGCTTCCAGTGTCACTATTTGAAGATGTGTTTTCTTCACCGGTTAAATTGTCCACCGACTCGGTATTATAAAAAGTTGCTTTGCCAACATGCAACCGCCTAGCAACTACTTCATCGTCTTTGGTGTCTGCATCTGATTTGGAGAATGTACGTTTGATTTTTGCTGCGACTGCTGCTTTCCGTTCGTTTAAGAGATCACTTAAAGATAGGGAAGCTTTTCTTTGTGGCTCTTTCGTTTTATTTGCTCCGGGTGACTTATTTTTCTTGACTTTGTGACTGCGTTCTTTTCCCTTAATCGGGAACTTTTTGACTCTATCGACTTCGGAATGACTCGGACTATCTGGCTCCTTTATAGACAGGTGTGTATTTGCAAGTTTAGTCGGGTGAATATCACCACCGAGTCTTTTTTGACACTCACTTTGACCTTTAGGTCTTACAGTTGCATCTAAACTGTACTGTTTATGCTGTATGCTGGGGCCGTCCCGTTTTGTCGGTGATGGAATGTCCAAACTGGCTGCTTTAGAAACTACTGCTTTGTTCGTAGACTGGTCCGATGTGATCACTTCCGGTAAACCCTTTCCGGTGATTAGCTGATCCGTGAATTTAGGTTTGGTGGGAACTGGAATGGACGATAGCATACATTAAGAAATTACAGGAAATTTACTTCTAATTTTCTATTAAAATGTTTGTTCTTTTGTTTTCTACACGTTTAAAAGACACAAGGCATTATTTCATGAACCAGGAATTTAGAATAAATGCCCAAAAAGGTGCCCTTATTTATCTTTCCATTAATAAAAATATGTGTAAATCCTCAGTTACTCTGGCTCCTGATATGTAAAATTAGTCCTTTTTGCAAACCGGCAATGATCTAATTTAATTGTTTCGGATAAACGTTCTTCTTTTCCATTATTAAATACCAATATTAATTAATTAATTAATTCCAAAATACCAACTTTTAGGTTTGGGTCCGGGTATTCTCGGCTTCGTTCCGATTCTGGCAAATGCTCCGACTGACCTTGACCTTCGCTTTTCTTTCTTTACGCGTGACGAACCTTCGTCACCCTTGCGAGTTCTTCGTATGGAACTAAGATTTGGTGAACTGTCGCTGCTTGATCCTTTTCTTTTTTCTAAAAGGCAGTAAGTATCATAAATGAAAATTAGAAGATAACATTTTCACTAATCTAAGAGTTTACTTACCTGTAATCATTATACATTATTTTACAGGACAAATTCTTAGTTGGTTATGGGAATGTGCATCCAATGTCTCATGTTCTTGGACACAATTTTTAACATGTCAACATTTACTACATTCGGACTAACACCATCACGTCGCAAAAAAAATCACAAAAAAACCCGATTCCAAACAATAAGTTAGCAGAGATTCTCACTTCCAAATAAATCCATATCCTCTGTTGTGAAAGAGGAGGACTGTTTCATCAGTTCTGGTCGACTGCCTATTGGAGGGGGAGGGGGCGCTCCTGTTGGTGGTGGTTTTCGCTCAGACTTGTCTCTAATAATTGGCTTGGATGTGGGTATTGGTGGTTTCCCTGAAGGAGAGATTCCTCGTTTCACTACAAAATAGTCAAAATTATCACAAATTAGTCTTATATTGGAACTTCAGTAAAGTCTCATGTTTATGGGGTAGGTAAATTATGCACTGCCAGTCACACATACCTTTGGACCATTTACTCACTTTACTCATCGTAAATAGTAAACAACGCATTTTCATAAACCTTAATGCATCAACCCTAATACTGTCACGTTAAGCCTATAAGCCCAACGCATTGGCGGATCTAGGGGGGCGCCGGAGGCACGCGCCCCCCCTACAGTCCAAAGTTTCTTCATTTTCATGCAGTTTTTGGGATTTTTGCACTAAAATCGGGTAAAAATTGGGGCGCCCCAAGGTTGGTGCCCCCCCTACAAGAAATCCTGGATCCGCCACTGCCCTGCTTGTAACTGAATATTTGTACTAATTTTGGGAACTTGACACTCATTACCTTGGCTTAAAATAAACTTTTTAGCAAGTTTGACAACTTTTTCCAACTTTCTTCTTAGAAATCCAACATGGTAGCCAAAACCACCATTTGCCTGGAAATGATATCTTTGGGCTAGACTGGGTACCGGCGAAGAAATATTGTGTCTGATTTACGAATCCGCATCAATAACACCCCCCTTATTGATTCCGATCAGATCGGAATCAATAACACAAGTGGGGGGCGAACTGGAACTGGAACTGGAGGTTACAGAACTCCTTGTCGGACGGTATAAAGTGTAGTGCGCAAGGGCAAAGTTACATGACTATCCGCCGCCCGAATTGAAGAAGAACGTGCTTTCGCTTCGTATAAAGTTTTTGCCGGTAAATATTATTTTCCTCGCTATTTGCACTATGTTGGCGACGAGGATGGGATTCGAACCCACGCGGGGAAACCCCATTGGATTTCAATGAAGATGGTGGTTCAGAACACCGTCGTGTCGAAGATATTGCTTGAATCAGATGCCCATACCTGCCAGGCATACCTGACATCTATGGGAAATGTGGCACTCCAACCATCATTTACTACATCGCCGAGCCGGTGGGCCAGTGGCCCAATGAATCCATCAAGGTTGTTCTCTTCCATGCGAAGCGTGCCACCATGCGCTTCTACAGGCTGCAAGTCACACCAGCCAGCACCTTTGTACATAGGTAGTTGTTAAGTTTAAATTGTTCAAATTCCTGTGTAAATATGTTCTTTGTTATTTTGGTTAAGTTTATTATGATAAGTGCTGTGCTGGCCCGGACTTTGGCCTGTCGTATCATTCCTCCCCATGAGGAGCATAATGAGATCTCTCAAAAGGGGGAGGGATGTAGTGCACATGGGCAGTCATGTGACTATCCGCGCCCAAATTGAAGAAGAATGTGCTTTCACTTCCTATCAAGTTTTTGCCGGTAAATATTATTTTCCTTGCTACTTGCACTATAAAAGCATCGATTAACTGAAGTTGAAGACAGGCTTCCCAGGATCCCTTGGTGTGGTTGGGCATGGACACTTGTTGATCGGAGACCAGTCTGGACATTCTGATTACCAGACTGGACACCCATCGTATTTGCACATCTTCTTCGCACAGCCATTTTCCCACCACGAATCCTGCAGCAAATATGAAAATCTTAAATGTTCAATTTGAAATGTTTTGTTTATTATTGGTAATAACATATAGTTTGCATAAGATACAATTACCATTCTACAACTGATACACTACTTATTAAAATAAAAAAGCTTTAAATTACAATTTTTATGATTTTCATATTTGCTGTGGGTTTTGTGGCGGGAAAATTGGTCGCCATGTTTATCATGACGTTCTAATAAACATGGCATCTTGGGTAACCTGCGAGATAATCTCTCACATTCTCGCAGGATCCCGGCGAACTGTGTTTTACGACTGTTTTGACGAAAGATGTTGCAAACAGACAGATGTTGCAGACAATAATGGCAAGTTATAGTGTAACATTCTGCAATAATGAGTTGGAAAACTTTTGTGTTTTAGATTTTTCCGTTTTCTGTTGTTTTAATGAGAAGTATTTTCTTCGATGAATGTACTTGTGGCAGACTGAATTAGCCAAATTTCTTTCTTAGAATCCTGACTAGTATTGAAAGTTGACATTACACTCGTATGAATCATGCGAGGTTGAGTCAAGTACGATCAACTGCGCAGAATTTAATTCATCTCGCAATTCCAATTTCCCATAAAACCTAAAAGGAAAACATGAAAAAACATTTTCTACTTATCAAATTTAAGTTCACAATTTCATTTTTCGATTCCTTTACATAAAAAGTCAACAGCACTTTTAATGTTTGCAATCCTTTTCTTATTTAATTGTTTTGATTACATTTCCCGCCGCACTTAAAAATCGGGAATTTAGACACATGAAGGGTGGGTGGGGGTTGATTCTTAAGTTAGTTGCACCTTGCAGGTCAACAGAGGGGAAAAGTGTCAATTTGTCGATAAGATAAAAACCATACAGGGCCCAAGTTCAATTTATTCCGATCACCGCACTTTGAAAATCTTATCGATGCAATGTAATCCAAACGATTAAAAAGGCCTTATCCGTCGCATGCCGAAAGGTGGTTATTTCTGTTCTGGAGCTGGTATCAGAATTGACGATCTCTTGGAATGGAATTTGCTCATTGAGAGTCTTTGCGAAGGCGGGAACAGTACTCAAAATACACACCAAATCATCAGAGTTGTTCAATTCACATTTAATTGTTCTTAGGGAGGTTAAGCACCACGTCTTAAACGTTTTGTTTTTCGGACGTCATGTTGTGAAATCGTCAGATTCATAGTTAATGTGGTGATAAAATTCCTGGCGGTGTCATGCGCAGACTTCAAAAGTCCAAATTAGAGAGTACCAGTGCGCCAAAAAAACCCCGGTTGCACGCCGACCCAGAGAAGGGGCCGTGACGGTTTCCATCAAAAGACTTTGAAGAAACAAAATTAAAATAACTTTCAAAAGATCATATGAGATTACGAAATTAACAGATTCAAGTTGATGCTAAAGTAACGGCCAGCTTAAAACAATAGTGATGCTGAAGCTTCCTACTCACGACAAAAACACATAAGTGTTTTTGTTTGTAATTTGTTTGTTTGTAATTGATGTTGAATTGTTTGCTGCTTTTACAAGAAACAAAAAGTTGTGCGCTTTCCTTTTTTATGTTGTTATGTCTATTTTTAGTTTATTGATTTAGCCTGGGAATATTTTTAGCTCATTTGGCAGCATAGTAATTGGACATATATTTGGCCATGCATATCTGACGTCTGTGGTTCTATTACTCGGGAATTACAATTAGCCATTATTACAGAACGTCTTACTCAAAGAAATGCTTATTTGGTGACCAAATTAGGTTCTTCCGTTATGTAAATGCACGTTATAAGAATCTCAGAAGTCAGTCAGACAGACAGATAGACTGGCAGATAGGGATACCTACTCATATTGATGTATCGCCATGTTCACCTTGCCCTACCATTCTGAGATAAGCTCAGGTTGCAGGGACCCAGGAAACACAAGCCTTTTAATAGATACATTGAGAATGTAAGAGGTGAATTCTGATTGATCTTGTATCGGTAATTGATCTGATCGGCTAATCCATCAGCCTTATCGATCAGTCTGCTGTCAAGCTGTCTTGTCACTGTCTTCCTCACTGTATGGCTGATTGAACACGAGGTAATCATGTAAAAACCGGCCTCTGAATCAGAGTCAGAAAAGGCATGTAGCTACTAATTGTAGAGAAATCACTGTTTACTGGAGAATTTTTTTTACTGATGTTAGATTCAGTGGAATTCCGAGCCTACTATTGTGAAGGTGGATTAATGTCAGTTTTAAAAGAGAGACTTGCAATTAGTGACACAACTGTCTCAGTTTCCTTTCTAAGACCCGCACACAACCGACAATAGGGCCACTGGTACCCCAGTTCTGTAGCTGGGTCAAAAATTGGTCTTGGCACCCGATGCCATAATTAGACAGAATAAGGTATCTTTACCATTCACTCCGTAACCCGCTTCTTATTTCACTTTTGTTCATTTTCATTCGTATTAATTTTTCCTTAAGCATTCCTTCTGCGTTATTAAATTGACCCAATTCCAAACCAATACGAATCTAGAAATCATTTTGCAATATATGTGCAATCAACCTTTGAGCTCTAAAATGGGTTGAACATCATCCACTTATTTCTTACTTTTTATCAAAGAACAGTATCAATATTCTGCCTTTTAAGTACAGACATCTATCCTTCCTTCAGATGACAATTTGCACGGAGAAGTAGAGCTGTTGTCAAATGCTAAGCCATCCACCCGATTTACGGTTTTTTGGCGATCAAATGAATGTAATCGATTTCAGTAGAATCTTCACTTAAATCACTTAGCAAAATTTATAGTTTATTATATTGATTCATGTAATATGAATCTTTTAGGTGCAAGACATTATATTGAAGAGGGCTGAATTGTTAACGTTATTGCTGACAGTTTACAGTCGGGTTAGTGACACCGTTGTAAGTCTGCATAGGTTGCATTACTGTTCTAGTGGCTGGCTGCACTAAAACATAGTGGTCTTTTCCTAACCCCGCGCTCACAGTCAGCAAAGCAGCCTTGCGCTAACCCTCTTTACAGATACAATGATGCTAAATTTTGAAAAAAAAAAAATTCTCGCCAAACTAATAACCGGTTACACGAAAAAAACCCGGGTAATTAAGGAAATCGAACACGCTTTGCATCCTTACTAAGACGTGGAGCCTGTGATTACAGAAAATTGCGCTGAGTATTGTGTGTCTATTGTACCCTCCGTTAATTGGTTCAAAGATCCACTCCCACACTGCGTCATGTACGCTTTGTAGATTGGCAATATTTTTTCGTTTTGTTTGATGCTCGGGTTAATATTTTACTGTACAATGTACTTATCTTGGATTGACAGCAATTTTTGCTTTAATTGTTATCCAGATTAATATTGAATATCATTATTGTTGCGATGTATATAAATGTAACATTGTTGAGTAGATTCCTCGTGTAAATGTTAAATTGATAAATTTTCGGAATGTCTGGCAAGTTTTTATTCTGGCAAGCGCCTCTTTTGAAATTGAACTTGAGTGCTGTAAAAAGGTAGGCTATGTTTGTTGAACTAAAATGCGGGCGTTTACCGGCTGTTTCCATAAAGTTTGTAAAGACAATTCCGTATACAAATACCAGAGACTTTGTTTAAAATGAAAGAACTGGTTTGTGTCCGCATCCGTTAGGAAAGAATAGGAATGAGAAAAGAGGATAGCCAAGTTTTTATCCTTCCAGGTATCTCAAAAGAATCAGACATGATTACAGCGTTAAGAGCCGTAAGGGATTAAAATGCTGTTTGATTAATTGGTTACGGATATCCATTGGTTGCGGATCTTCCCTTGGGATTCCGGATATAATTAGCTATGGATCTTCCTTCCTCTGGTAGTGGGACTTGGAAAGGTGAACCGTGCAAAGACAACGTATGATACAGAGTTGTTAACCTAAATTTAGTTTTGTTTAATCTCTTAGAAACTGCTATTGTATGTTGTTTCGTGCCTTTTTGTATATCAATGCAATTTGTAGTTCAAAAGGAGGTGTGTGCAGCACACACAATGAATGACCTAGATTTTAGCAAAACGGAAGAAAAAACATGACATTACACATTCAACCAGGTTTTTAAAAAAATATTTTTCCTTCTTCCATCCTATTTTTATTGAATACTTATGCAGCTCGTTTCTTATTAAGTAGAATTAAAAGTGAATAATTCCTATTTGAAGATCAAATATTTCTACGTTATATTTCAGAACAGCCCCAAATTTAATTTTAGTAAAGTAGTAAAATAAGTAGTATAATAGTAAGAAACCAACTGCAGTCTTAAAATCAGCAATAAGGACACTGACCTATATTCAAACATTTTCTAGGTCAGCCTTCATGTGACGTGAAGGTTTTCATGTTGATGTATCAAACGTGTAATTCGGTTAACAATCCGAACCTATCTCGTATCAAACTGAAACTGCCCTGTGTTTAAAGCTACTGATCCTTGATAAGTGAAAAGGCCACTGATGTCTTTTTCGTAGCTTTACATTGCTTGCCGACCTGGATTTCATGACGGAATTTTTTTTGTATAAATATTATTATTTAGAGGTCTCGTGTACGTGCGAAAAGAACCCAGAAAACTCCTTCTTTAAGTATCAAATTTAAAGTGAAATTTATGCTTTTATTTTATTGGGTCAGTAAAGTATTACCGCATTTACGATTAAGGAATTATGGACCCATCGGAAGAATGATGAAGAAAATGATTTGACTAAAGAAACGTAGCGTCAAAGAGGCAAACCGCATGTGTATGACATTTTCACAACCACATAGGAAAACAAGACCCATTTCTGTAATGATGTTTTCGCATTCACGTGGGAACGATGCAGTCCCTGTTTCCGAGAAGTTTCCATCTATCGTATCTGTGGGTAAACAGCTCATATCCTCCGTGATGGATGGATCTACCCACTAGTGTCACACAGGAGCAATCTCTCCAAATATGGAAGTGGCCACGTGATGTAAGAAGATAGTAAGTGGGTCAAGTGAGCCACAATTAGTAAATAGGTCACAACTACTACAGAAAGTTAACAAGATGGGAATGGAGCAGACTTCCATTTCCACATGACATTTCCATTTAGGCATTTCTCATATTGAATACAAGATACCAAAATTGTAGAATTGTTGAAATGAATACATTTCTTCACAGCTTGATTTACCTTAACCAAAAGAAATATTTGTGGCATTAAGAGTGACAACCAAGACCTATATTAATGCCATATTGGATTATTTTTGGAAAGGATTAATAAAACTGCTGCTTAGCCCATGTCTAACTTGTGTTTATACCTTAACTTAAAATGTAAAATATAATTGATGATTGTAAGTCAGTTGTGTGACGCTATTTTTTCTGCATATCTTGTGCGCAATGCACGCCTGCAGTCACAAAACGAGCAGTCCTGCTACCACGCGCTCCACAGTCAGTATTTAGCTTTACGCTAACTCTCTAATTATAATAAGTAGGTAGAAGATGCAAGTAGTCTCTACAAGAAAAGAAAAGCGTGATATGTATTTAACGGGAAGAAGAAGAGTTGAAATCAATGGTTCCGGATGCGGTTAAGAGACAGAGAGTCTTCCTTATAAATAATGTACACGCCGCTCGGTTTGGTCGTGTATCTACAAGTACAGGAGGGAATTAGAGAATCCTGACCTCACAAATCAGCTTCAGAAATATTTCCGCATCAGCCCGGAATTGTATTTTATTTTGCCAACAATAGCATTCCACGCTGTTCTACTAGACCAAACAAATTCTATTGTTCTCAGAGTGAAGAGCCACATTTCATAGGATGTGGCTCTACAAAAGATAGGTGGTCCAGGAATAACTCCCAGTGTCAACACATTGAACCATAACTAAAAAGCCACAAGCAAATTTACATTGTATCAGAAATTATTGAAATTGAACAGCAAAATTCAAGACCACTCCTTACATAATAATGAAATCGTTTTCGTTTCTGTTTGGTAGTTTAATATAAGGTAGCTTTATATGAAGGCCTCGTACAGAAAAGAGGAGAATTTACTGAGTTGCAAAGGCAACCAATCCAGAAGTAAAAGAGTTGAAAGCAGAGAAGATTTTCCTGTGTTCTTTTCAATAGATTATTATCAATATTCTCGGAAGGACAAAACTGACAGGTCAGAGTTATATAAACCGTATGAGTTATTGTAGCATGCGATTAAATATGTTCCAACGTTATCTATTTGCCAAGTTGAGATGGATAAGGGACATTCGTTTAGATCCAGTCAACTCCGCATTTAACGAAGACATTTTGGTTACAGTATTGTTTCAGGATGGAACAAATTATGACAACAGGCCTATAAAGGAACATTTTTTGGGTAACCTTTTACCCAAGAGGAAACCTCTTGGGTAACCTCTCCCATGCCGAGATGATGTTGATACCTCTGTGGCTAATTCGGTTGAGCATTCGTCTCTGGATCTGAAGGTAGTGGGATCGATTCCCACACAGTGCCTGTTCACCAATGCTTGAAAAATTATGTGAGAAATGAGGCCAGCTGCTATGCAAACTGGATTAGCGGGTGTCACACTAGAGGTGACTCAATACAACCCTGGGTTTAAAACCCACGAGCAGAGCAACCTGAAGTCCAAAACAGGGGTATCAGTGGTCCCACAAAATGGTTGCACGCCAAATTTTTCCGCCAGAACTTTTACAGAAAAGCCTGGGCTAATTAATTAATAAATTAAAATTAGAAGTAATTAAAAAGACACATTAAAAGCGTGTAAATATATTTTCAAACTTTATACTTATTTGATACACATAATACAACGGTCATTAACTAGTTGAATGTAATGAAATATCACACGCATCCGTGACTTAAAAGGAAACTTAATATGACAACCTCCCTGAAGAAAATTTAATTGAAACTGCAGTCGGAGATTTCAACCCCATTGTAAATTTGGCACATTAAAGACATACACAGAACCGTATATTTGGTGTTTTAGTATTTTTTCCGATACAATTTTATTACTAATAACGCAAACGGCTTTGTTGCGAACTTTGTTGCCACATTTTTCTATTCCAAAATTTTTCACCTCTCACCAATTCAAAATGCTATGAATGTGTGTGGGCACCACTACTAATTGTAACAATTGAGTACACAGTTACAGGAATACGAATTACAATACAGAATGTGCAGGGGACGACATGCAATGCTACGCCACATACCCTCCGCATCAGTCGGCGGCTCCGATCCACGATATAATTATTGTAATGGAAGTGCGACATCCCAGGAAGATTTAAACCTTTCATCTGTTAAGGTGTAAATTACCATCACCAAGATTAAAGTAAGTTTACCATAGCCCAACAACTAATCGTTATATCACCATTGTAATTGTATGTTTTACAAATGCGTGATCAGCCAACACAAATTTTCTTTGTGTATTTAAAAATGTTTATCGTTAACATCGACACATGTAACATTGTTAGTTGTCACAAAATTGAAAGCAATCAAAAGTAGCCCTTTTCACTTCTGTACCCACATAGTCTTATAACCCAGTCAACAGTATATTATGAAAAGCCCATTAACAAGTGTTAACTTCAAGCGCCAATCTGTTTACGGTTAATACATACCACGCCTCCTCCTCGTCCTGTTTGTCCGACGGTGTGACCAGTAGGCGCCGGTATCGCTCCTGGAGCCGCCGGGGGTAAGGACGGACTAGCGGTGCCTCCCGGGGTCAGCGCCACCTTATCCGCTGGAGTCTGCACAACAAGGAACTCTTCTGGTTCTGGGCGCAGCTGACCTGGCCTGTAAATTGCATAATAACTTAATTACACTTTATGAACTTAGGCAGCAGAAGCGATTAAGTTGTTGGGAAACAATGGACGTCAAACTGTATTGTTATTTCATCAATAGCACAGTATGATTTACCATTGTTTTTAGTTTGATCTACAAACCTTCATTAGATTATAGCATTTGCATTTGAAGTTAAAATTCTACTTTAAAAACAACTAAAACTTTGATATACTTTAAAACTTTAGCAAATATTTTTCTGTGTGCTGCCTTTTTTATTACCAACGATGCCATTTGTGCGATGGGCATCTATTAAATATCACGTTTATCACGCAGTACTAAATATTCATAAGAATTAACGAGAATACTAACGTTCTGATTGTCTCTATGTCGTATTCTGTTTCATCCTCAAGCCAGACAGGCGGGTTCAGTATTCCCGTGATGTCCATCTCGACCACATCCTTTGGTGTGGACACTGACACGCAATTCAAGTTCGCCTGAAAACAACAAAAGTATATCTGTAAAAGTAACTGTTACGCACTGGTAAAACTGTATTGATGCAATTTTCAGTCTCTGATAAATTAAAATCTATAAATTTGACTTTAGTACGTGCGCTTCTGAACAATGAATCTGTGATGGTACTTTCATTTAATTTCTGAAAACTAAAAGCAGCCAACTATCAAATAGAATTGCTATGCATCTCTTGATGAATTACAGCCGTCTCCACATAAGCGATAGATTTCCGAATGATTCATTTTTTACTCGACATTAAGAATAAATCGCAGCTAATATCACCATCACTAACGTTTCGCTTAAAAAGCAGTTTGAAATGAACAGCACAGTGGGCGAGAAAGATAAGACGACTTAAAATGGATCCAGTAGACCTGAGCTCATCTAAGTAATAAAATGACAAGTGAAAATCAGTCTACTGACAGACGACGGATAACTGAAAATGAAAGGGCCAAATGCAATTGGTAAACATTTTCAAATTATGTACTTGGGCTGGATCAGGACTTTTTGTCAAATGAGCCAATGTGGGCACATCGCTTACACTAGAGGTTGCATTTAATTTCATCTACATGAAATACTACTTGTGTATCTTTCACTTTTAAATGTACAAATATTTTAGGTTAATAACATATTCTACGTGTTTGTATGATACCTAGTTCATGAATATTACATGCGTGAAAAAGAAATCAATAAACGGAAAAAGAAAGACATTTATTATTTGTCACAAATGACAACCATCTAGATACAAGACGTCCATATTTCGCACTAATATTTCTATTTTTATTTTCCAAATATTGAGAAGCAAATTGAAACACTGAAGGCCATGCTGTGTGGTGTATGGACTTGGGGCTGTACATGCAAAAACATTAGCGTGGTGTCAAAATAAATAGATACTGGACCCCGATACACTTAAAGGGGAGTTTTGTTTTTTGTTTTTTTTTGGGGGGGGGGGGAGAAGAAATACCAACATGTTTCAGTTGGATAAGCTTACAGGATCCAAACATATCTTAGTATTAAAAGAAAGAACTTGCTTAGTTATTATTTTCACCAAATGTCTTGGTCGGAGGCCACATTTACTCAAAATAATGCAGTGTTGGAAGATCACTTCTGGAAAATTCAGGTGCATTACTTAGTGCATGCACATTATTTAGAATAAATACAGCACAGATTGGAAAATTTGATAAGACTTTTGTGTCAATGGGTCTCATATTTTCCGGATTTGCAATAAAACCAAAGTGTAAGCGGGTCCGTAAAACGATAAGAAGAAGATGTAGAGGGCTGCGATAGGAGACACACTGCTTTTTAAGCCACATAGTCGATCGCGCACCCTTTTAGTCGGACTATCCATTGGAGAATTCCCCCTGCTTTTAGTATTTATGCTCGTCCATGGACCTTTATACTGCAAACAAAATTCATAATTTCTTTTAGTGCTGCGATTTTCGTTGTGGACCTATGTTCGAAAGCAACTCAACTATATCAAACTTCCTAATTTATGGCCACCTGTATTGTAAAGTGTAGTGGTCGTAAATAAGGAAAGCCGTAAATGAGGAAGGTCATTACTTATGCATTTACGTGTACACTAGTACATTATTTCTTGGCTTCAACATAGCACTGGTATTCAGGATTAAGTGATCAAAACTAAATTATCGAAACGATACGAAATTAAATTTTCATGTTTATAAATTTTATGTCTATAATTTGGACTAAGTGTAACCTTGCAAAAATCAAAACTATCTACTTGAAAGGGCACCATGTAATTTATAAGCAGAGTGTTTTGGATTTGTTGTCAAAAAACGACTTAAAATCTAATAGATAATATTGGGGACCTTAGCATTATGATAATCACGTAATTTTAACACTTTTTCACCATTACCTGGGCTAGAGCGTACTGTCAACAAAAATGTAGGGTGTTAATACAAAATGACGTAACAAAATATTGAAAAGTAAAGAAAAAAATTGAAAACAACAGCTTTAACTTTGCTGTTGTTGACGCTACATGTTCAAAACAATTCCACAGTTTTTATCACTTGTGACTAGTAAAATTTCCATTTTCGGTAGGAAAATGCAGATTTCTAAAGCTGCTGTGCAAAATTTTTGCCTGCAGTGCCAAGACTCTGAACCTAATGGGTTAGCTAAACAAACAACATCAGGCCCCTAAACCAAGCATCAAGACAACATTACATATCCACATTACCTGGTTAACGCAGAATGACGTAATGATATCCTGTTCTTTGTGGATGATTTTCATTGGTTGTTGTTGGGTGACGTCATCATGCCTACTGTAGCCGTCATACTATAAAATAAAAACGTACAGCTCATATTGAATCATCATCAACCATGACAATATTGTTTAAAGGTCGCTGAGTGCATGCCGATAAAGGAGACACAGAAATGTTGCATATGCCCTGTAACTATACTTGTTTATTTGTAATTCAATATCAAGTCAATAGAATTTTAACCCAATATTTCGATGAAATACACAATTTGCATTCTTTATCTGCGCAAAATAGATCTGTGAACAAATGTACTCAATTTCCCTTAGGAGCCACCCTCAAATATAATGTAGCCCACATTATGTAGGTAGGAGTTATTGACACCTAATTCAAAACACACCTGATCCGGTTGCTTCTTCTTAAAGATGTACCGAATGAAGATATCCTGTAGGTACTCTTGCTTGACTAGGTAGTGCCACAATCGCTTTGCGGGAAGTGCTGAGAAATGGCTTGACCTACAAAATAAAACAATGTCAGATATTATGCTTATCATTAATTGATTTGGCATACTAACTTGATTCATGCAATGTTTGTACACAAATATTAGTTAAATGCCTTAAATGTTAAACAATTCTTGGGTATTCAGTCAATATACCATTTCCAGATATTTTTACTCCAACTTGGAATTTCATAGTGTCATACTAGCAAACTTACAAGAATGGCGTATTGCTCGGTTCCATCATAGACTTGTACTTGAGTAGGCTTGGGCCGTTCACGTTCACATCTTTGTAGCAACCAGGAATGTACTCTTCGGGCGGTCCAGAGAACAAATCGAGTTTCGCCAAAAGCAAGTCCTCCCATTTCTCCATTGTTTTTAGTATGGATTGCAACAGCGGTGAACATACAGGCAATTCTACAAGTAAAAGAAAGTTTAATTTTATTCTTTGTGACACTCACCTGACAAAAATATTATCAAACTGTGCAAGTTACCGTCATTAAATTACTTTTCAATTAGCAACACTGATTTGTATTGGTATTTTGTAATCAATTGGACATGCTATCAGCCTCTTTCATTTCTAGTAATATGTTTCCAATAAAAATCCGACTATTTTCATCATTATCCACCTACTTATCGTACACTTACCTGGAAGCTCAATACCGATCTGTGGAAGGAAACCAACAAGTGAGTTACGAATGTACTTCACAATTGCATATCTCATTAGGCACCAACTGTAGGAATTAGGATCTGAATGTTCGTTCATCGCAGTATCGTTTCTAAGGAAAGAAGAAGTATTAGTTATGAGAACTGTGGTGATGGTAAAAGATACAAAACTCTAAATTTAATATGGGACCATTAGGTTAAAACTGGGAAGTTTGTTTGATGTAACATAGTGCAGTACTTCTTGACACTGGTCACAAAATCTTGCCACAGAACAGAACTTTTCATAAAACTGAATGCTGAATGGTGAATCTAGCAATTGTCTCGGCAAAAGCACAAGAAGAATCACACATGTGAAGTATTTACCTTCTGACGCCGATGTACTCCTCTTCGTCTTCATCATCGGAACTTGGTGCCGATTCAGCAGAATCATAGTCGACTGTGTCCTCATTTGGATTGCGGTAAGGCTACAATGTACGCATACCAGATTAAAAGTGCACCAATTAATAAAGCTGTTCTAATTCCATTCCTCAAATATCCTAAATTCCTAATTTGGAATAAAAAACTTGGCCATACTTTGTTTGGAAGACATCTAAATCATACACATACATGTATATCATAACAGATAACTGTCCAATGCATCAAACACATGCATCATCCCTGGTTTAACGCAATGAAATAAAAATTTGATCCGCGAATTTATTTACCTTGGTCATTAAATAACTCAGCATTGACACTTCGGGCGGCACAAACTTCTCCTTGTAGGCGGGTTTGTCCTCCCTCAGTTTCTGCTGTGCTGGTGACACGCCCGTCTGGCCCAAAACCTTCATGTGCAACTTCATCCGCTGCTTACTCATTTCGTCTTTCACTCTCGCAACTTTTGAAAAGATAAAAGTTGAAATATTAAGTTCTTGTGAATACGTAATAATGCTATTTGTGCATGTTGTATGCCACTTGGCTTCAGATTTAACAACCATTGTTATTTGTAACTTCAATCAAAGTCGAAGTGGAAACACAGTCAAATATATGTACAACAAAATTTTGTATTTATGAAGATTTTTTATCCCTGTCTTATGGTGTTAAATCCAATATTTTATTCTGGTGCACTTTCCATCCACTTGGATAAGATCAAAACATCCCAACCATTTAAGTGGTAAGGTAAACTTATTTTGTAGCCCATGAACCACTTACTTCCTTGACTCTCCGTAGATGTCGTCACTTGTATCATCTTCTTCACTCCTCCACCAAACAGCGCTGGCCACATTTTCTCATGGAATGGATGTGCCACTAGTCTGTACAGGATGTTTGCCTCGTACATAGCCAAAGCATGAATCAACATGCTCATGTAGATACCGACCAGCGTCTCAGCTAATAAGATGTTCAACTTTGGAGCGTCTTCGTCTTTTTCACGTGCTAGCAGCATTCGCAACGATGACACACCTATCAAAACATAAGCAATATAAAGTTTTATAAATTCTACTGATAATTCTGTTTAGACTATTCGGCGGTGTCTTATTACATGCTGGTAAGTAAAGATAAATTCAGTTAACCGTAATAACATCGTGTTAACAGTATCGTTAACGATACTGTTGTATTATAAAACACAGTAACAGGTCATACCTGGCCATTTTGCAGGATGTGAGTTTGGAAGCGTTTCATCTGTACTACTTGTTCGCCTTCGTTTTCTTGCACCAGCCATTAAGTAACTGTCTTTGTACACAATTCCAGTACTGGAACACAATACATAATACATTTAATACACCAAAAGATTTTTTCCTATATAATACTTGCCTTGGGTTTGATTTATTACGTTCTGCAAAGCAGTTAACCATCGTCGAGCTCAGCAGGGAGTTGTACTTTTATCGAAAGATAAATCCTTCCCTAACCGTGACATATCTGAGCACTGAGTTGTCTGCTTTTCACGGTTAAAATCGTTAAGGTACATTAAAATGCAAACACTTACTTAGTGAACCCTTCCATCCCAATATCAACAGTATCACTGATCGCAACGACAAAGTTGTCACTGTCACAGAGACATTGGTAAATACAGGCGGATAGTGCCGCACTGAGATTCCTCAACACAAACACCTAAAATAAACGTAAAACACGGCTCTAATAACGTGGTCATAGTAAAGTAAATTTAAAGTGCTAGTAGTGTTACTATTACTTTTTACCACGTAATTGCAAACTATTGCAAGAAACTTTTTGAGAATTTTTACACATATCCTTGTTATTTTATCAGGTTTATTGACATGTTCACGCACAAAATATTTTTGACAATATGAAGTATCCTGTTATTGTAAATGTAGAATAGTTTGGACATTGATGGCATAAAAGCATGAAAATCTTTTCTCTTGTATTACGTACAAAGTTTCGTCATAATCTTACCTTATTGAGCATGTTACTGGGAGTCGGAGGAGTCGTAAACTCAACGACAGTGTGCAGTATGTCCTGTGTTACGCTCTGTAGGTGGCGTATCGGATCGGCGATCACAGTCTTTGCACTGGCGACACTTGCGGATAGAAGTGGAAGAGTCGTAGGGAAGGGAAGCGGGGACAGTAGCTGTTGTTGTGTCTTTTCTTGTTGCAATTCCTGAAAAAAGCCAATTGGGGGACATGATTTCATCTAAATTTTATGCATCACGAATTAATAAAGCTTCTTTGTAACTTAAAGATGCTTAATCTTTCATCGAGTACTAATGTACAACAATAGTCTTATAAATCACCGAGTCTCGGCAATTTGCATAAGCACAAAGTGAAATTATGTGTTCTTTTTACAAGGAATGTCAAAAGAGATTTGCAACACACCTGTAGTAGCAATATAAGTTCCATTCGCACTGAAGCGAGACCACCACCACAAGAACCATGCAGCACACTGTAGCTAAGTAAGGTCCGTAACAACTGTTGATGAGCCTTCAACCATTGTTTCCGCTTCGCCATTCTCTCGAGCTTAGCCTCAAAGTCTAACTTCTCAGCCATGATGACCTCATGTAGGGTGGACTTTGCACTTGATTCGATCATTGATAGTGACAGCCGATCATCCTTTTCTTCAAGTTGTTCTTCATCACCTGTAATATCAACCACGTTAACTTTTGTACGAATCTAGAAATACAGTAAAACTTGCTTTAACATGCCCCTGCTTTATGCAGCCACATGACATTTACGGTCAATTTACATTGTGAGTAAGAGTGGCCCCTCAAAGCAGGTTCTACTACATACTCGGTAAGAGATCATTAAGAATTTGAAGCTCTTTAGATAACTATTCATTGGTGTCTAAAAATAGGACACTTAATTTATATCCAGCATCATGAGCTGTTTCAAAAAAAGGTCTGGCCACTTTATTCACTGGAAATATTGGGACGAAACACTCTTCCATCTCATTCATAAATTCCCTTCCATTATCCTGAGCATTTAGCACATTGCACAATAAAGCAATTTATTCACGCAAAAAAGTTAAACTTACTTCTCGCATGCGGTGTGATCGAAGTGACATCAATGTCCAATCCGTAGCTGCAGATGCTCTTGAGTACCTGCACCTCCTTCTCCAGCCAGATGTACAGCTGGTACCGGAGCTGTCCCCCGTCAACCTCAAACCCTGTCGCAAGTGTCGCTAGTTCCTCCATCATGATCTTGAGACAGGCCATGAACTTGAGCTGTTGCGCCATAATGTCTCCCTGAAAATAAACCCGCTGGTTGATAAAGTTTTTTGCCGTTATCCTAATGATGCAAATTGGCACATCAGGATCATCAAATTTCATGACATTTCTTACTTGGTAAACTGAACACTTCTTATCACTTATGACACAACGGCAAGCAAGTCAATGTCAATGAGATACGAGTTAGTCTCAATGACAGGTTTCAATTCACACATCTCATTGACATATGTACCGGTCTGACTAGCTACATACAGAAAGGCAGTGAATTTTTCTAACCATAATCAGTTCAGGTTTCTTGTTCTTTGCTCCTTCCTCCGCATCCATACTTTGACCTTTCAGTTTATCTTTTCTCTCAACTTCACTATCAGATTTCGTGTCGCAATCATCATCAACTCCATTGACAGGATCGTCATCACCCCAATCTAACTTCAATTCATCATCACCGAACTTGGTCACTGGTGCACCCCAATCCAGGGCTTCAGCTGTCTGTGCGATGTTACTCGTTACCGGCTGGGACCAGTCGAATCCTCCGCTGGTGCTATTCATTTGACTAGAGTTAACAGGCTGCGACCAGTCTGTGTCTGTAGACTTTGCAGATTTGGCAAGGTTTGTGGAGTTCATGGCACTCTCGTCCAAAGTACCTGAATGGATCTGCGTTTTTCCGACACTTTCGTTACTCCGACTTTTCGTTATGTCATTATCAACATCAATAACCTGAAATTAAATTTACACATTTAGATGGGATATTTACCACTACTATTCTTCAAGGAAATACAATAGTTTATAGTCCAATGTTCAGTGGACGATGAATTAGTTATTTATATTTGATTAACGATAAATCATCAGGAGATCATTGCACGAGGTAAAATTTTTACCTCTGGAAGTTTTTGCAAAACCTCTAATGCTAAGATGGGACAACCACTCTTAAAGTGCGCATTTGCCGTGCTGAAGTATAATCGCCTCTCCACAGGGGTTATTCTGTCTACATATGTTACATTCTTATCACCACTTGCAACCTATGAATAAATAAAAACAATTGCAGTCATGAAATAATTGACCGTACCAACAAATGACAAACATATGTTGTTTGTGATCTTTAAAGTCATTTCAATGTTCATAAACTTTTTGCACAAATCAGGGTTCAACTTCAAACTTGTTTTAGGATTATTTGTTATAAATTATCATTAAAATAAATTAAATTTAAGTGGGGTATTGCATACCTTAGCACCATGACTGAATCCAGAAAGTAGCACCGTCTGGCTCTTATCCGCGGCTGTCGTGGCGAGATGCTGTCTGACTAGAAGTGGGTGTGTTCGTAAGTAGTTGTAGAAGTTGAATACACTTGGGTTGGCAGAGTAGGAGTCCATGTCACCTTTTTCTTTCTCTTTGTCATCTTTTCTGGCCGAACCAAGACCTGAATAAAGTGTGATCATACATGCAGAAATGCATGGATTTTACATACTGTAAAATTAAACTTAAATAACAGTGAAATCTGCACAGGACATACTGGAATCTGTATGGGGCACATGCGTACTACTTAATCTATAAAGACCCATAAAGATCCACATTTTGCATAGCATTAAGCTTACTTTCGGTTATTGCAATGGTTTTTGCAACTGTAATCACTTTAATTTAAACCTAGAATCCAACATACCAGTTTCCAGCAGTGTACCGAGTGCGGACGAGTGATCATTTAGCAGCCAGTAAGCCATACTCCTAATGAAGGGATCAGGATGAACATTACAATAGTCATAGTTCTCTCCATTCATGTCCAGACCGAGGCATTCCTCATAGAGAAGACGCTTCAGATTGGTTGGCATGACATCATCAAGTTCACTCTCATAAAGACGTGCTATCACCATGGCAAGTTGAAGGTCGTCCAACTTGTTCAAACATACCTAAAAATAACCATAAGGAAATGTTTACCAGCTGATTGTCCATTTATAAACGTATGGAACTATTATACAGATTTACTGCTTTGCATACTGTACTTATACCAAAATGTCTAAACATGCTGCTCATACAATTCTGAAAATACTATGCCTTGCCACAGGAATGAATGGACCAATGATTCATTTCTTAGAAACCTTAATAAAGCCTGGTACTTATCTTATTAACAATGCTAACAAATGTATCCATACCTCGATGGCATCTCTGACAGCACCTGCCAGCAGAAAGAAGGCGGCTGCGTGTTCGAACCTCTGCCGTCCCATCAGAGCAAAGGCGTTCTTCAGAGCAGCACGGCGCCATCTATCTTCTGCAAAGTTGTTCTTGAAAAATGTTGCCATTTTCGTGTCACTGACAGACCTGCATCACAAATAAAAGATAACATTATTCTTGAAATTTAGTAAAATTCATTCTTTAATCATACTTAACATATTAATTTTTTGCAAATATATGCAATACTGTTTGTACCTGAACAATCCCCATATCATATTCTTTTTCTTCATGGCGAGATAGAAGAGTGCTGCATCCAGTGGATCCTTCTTGGCCTGGAAAGCTGCTTTTGCCAACTGCAATGTCAGAAATCAGTTACACATTTTACTTTTAGGTCCTTTCAAATATATATACATGTATGAAATGAACATGTATTGTTTCCACTTCATTTGGTGAATATTTAAATCGGTTAGCCTTCTTTATCTACCAAACAAAACTGCCTTAAGTCTATTTCAATTCACCTGGTTCTGACTTCAAACACTCACCTTTTCAATACATCGCCTGAGTTTATTTATATTCCTGACCCACCAACCAACACCAAACTGTCTTAACTCCATCCAAGTCGGCTCACCTTTTTGTACACTTGGTATCAGGTTGATCAACTCCTGTGTGTGAGAATTAGTGATATTTTAAACCTTTGCGTTGTAATATTAAACTAGTCTATGTCCCCCAATCCCCGGAACCACAGGGAGGAATCTTCGTATTTACCTAGTCACTTCTCCGTATTTTCTCCCCAATAAAATGTCACAGCTTCCTTTCCAAGTTTGCCGTGGGGCGCACAAACTTCGAATTATTGTATGGATTAGCATTCATGCGTCCTAAACAATGAACTGTACACACAGTATTACAACCGTTTTAGATTCACTAACTTCAGGAAGAATACGACGAATGAATAAAATAGCTTTGTTTGCCTGTACATTAGCGCACGGGCTCAGAGGACAACGCCTACCTCTTCAGATTCTGAATGGAATGCCCAGATGAGAATGGACGGGCTGAGACCATTCTTCTGTAGTTGTGCTCGCTGTACAAAGGTCAGTGTGTTGAGTAGGTAGACATGATGGCGAGCAGCCAGCATGTAGCGTAAACCACAATCATCCATGCCTTCCGTTGACACCTCCGTCTTACCCTGCTCCCGTGCTAGCACTATGAAAGTCAAATTGTGCGTTAAATACAATGTGTAGTCTCAGTACAGCACGTCAAATTACGTCATGTTTCTGTGGCATTACAATAATGTTGTAACAACACGAAAAGGAATAAACTAAAGATTTCTTAAATAAGGTCGCAACTAAATACTGGTCATGTATCCATGCACTACAAATTGGGCAAATACGACATTGTATCGTAGCAAACGAAAACGTACCCTTCTTCACAGCAACATCAGCAGCATCGTTTTCAGAGAAATCTACTTTTGTGTTCGCGACTGTATCTGCCAGTGCCAACAAGTACATCTGATCTAGACTGGACAGACCAGGTAACTGGGTGTGAGTCAGGTGACGTGCCAAGAGGCGAGACTGAGCAGGACCGAAGTAGTTTGGATTTTGCTGGGCAAAGCCAACTGAAGACCTGCAATAACGAAAATAGGGTAAACTTATTATTTTGTATACAGAAAGTGTATATAACAACTTTGATATGCTTCTGTGTTGGCCGATCTAAACGGGACCTGTTCTATTGTCGTCTGTAGTGTTTTTTAGTCTCCATCTCTGGTACGGATGAGCAAACTTCAAAATTGCGGGATTTGTAAGGCCCCCTGCCCGTGAAACAGATTTAAAACAATTTAAATTGTTTCTTACATGTCTTACTCAAATAATACCGATTACACTTAAAATGAAGTTTTTGGTCTTACCTTCTCCTCTCACGAGTTCTGGGACTGGTTGAGAAGACTTCGTCATCAGCAAATGGATCTTCAAGTTCTTCATCAGCCTCAGCGGAGAATAGCCCACTGTAATCCTGTTCTGACGGTCCCATCTGTGTAGTATTTTATGTTATTTGTGAGTATTCAGAAATACATATCAAATTCAAAAATGTGCATTTATGTGCATATGTACACAATCTTACTGGCCGAACACAAGTGTTTCCAACTCTTTTTAGTTTGTGAGGCAACATAAATTTTATTTCATTGAAAATATTATACTTCAAATATAGTAGGAAATGACTAAACGCATTGTACCTGTGACTTGGAGCCGGTAGTTTCTGAGTTCTTTGATGTAGATGGCATATCTTGATCAGCAGCAAAAAGTGCGTACATAGGTAGTGGTGGTATGGACGAGATCTCTATGTAGTCGAGGTTGGTATCCTCGGGTATAGTGCTGCTATCTGGTTGCACTGCTGGACCAGCAACAGATAAGGCCCTCTGGTGAGAAAAATGTCTACCATGTCCGCTTTGGTGCTCATCACTGCTGACCAGTGCCACCTGTGCTGGATCATTACCAGATATACATCGCACCAAGT
The DNA here is from genome assembly GCA_038406195.1 of Haplosyllis anthogorgicola. Classification (NCBI taxonomy): domain Eukaryota; kingdom Metazoa; phylum Annelida; class Polychaeta; order Phyllodocida; family Syllidae; genus Haplosyllis; species Haplosyllis anthogorgicola. The sequence continues at coordinate 26,742 of JBCAUI010108874.1, forward strand.
GTGCTAATATGGCCTTGACTCTTCGGACTTTACCAAAGTTCAACAGTTCTATCAATTGCTTGGGATGGTATTGTGGTAGCACTGGGTTGGCGAGGCGACTGGCTTCGAATAACCCACAATCCTGTATAATCTGTATGCTAGACACGCTATCACTTTTTGCAAAGTCTGCTTTATCGCTTCGAGTTCCTAATTTCTTCTGCGAGTCATTCCTCTTCACACTTTCGTTTAGCATAGATATACTACTGAAAGACGCATTTAATCTTACACTAGATGTGGACATGGACACTTTGAGTCCTTTTGGAACGAGACTTGCTGCAGATGACACCGTATGAAGGCTCTGCTCCGTAAGTGTCCGTGTGTCAGGTGCATCATCGGTGGTAGCAATGTCGATTCCTTCCCCTGCGCCTCTCCACTGTGAGTAGACGTGCACTTCATTGTCCATACCGACGACTAGTATTCCATCACGGACCCATGAGAGGTGCATAGGAAGTGGTGGAAGGGCATCTGCAGTGGACAAGTCTATACTCCGCACCTGCAAAAGTAGGACACCATATCACCAATCAAATTTAGTAAAATACTTGTGACACACCATTTATAAACAATTATGACAACAGTTTAAGAAGAAGCAAGGATGTTACTTAGAACAGCCATAAAATCGTAGCTAATTTTCACTCTTTCTTTATATCACATGACGACATCAAAATTATTCAATGATGATCTCACCTTCATCCACCGAATTTCCTCTACAAAGTTCTGAACTGTCATGGATTTCGACTTCTGCAGGATTCCACGAGCCAAACCTCTCTTTGTTGGGCTCTTCTCATCTTTCTTTGTGGCCTGCGCCAACTCACTGGACACTGCTGTGTATAAGAGAACCTAAAAGAACGGAAACAATATGATTTTTGTAGCATTAATATATGCCAGAAGGTCAAGCATAACATCCATTATATATATAATGGCTTAATTCTGACTCGGTACAATCTATGCTTTACTTTCCTGAATATATCTGCAATGGAAACTGTTCTTTGCTTGTACATTATGTTTACACGCCATATTACTTCACTGAAATTGAGTTCGTTCATTACCTTAGCACCAACTCCAACAGTGAGAATATGTGACCCGTCTTCAGTGGATACCCAGTCCATCTGTACCAGGTGTTTCTGCTTGAGTACATTAGCATGAGTGTCACGCATGCTCATGGAACGTTTTATACTACTGATTGTTGAAGGACTTGGAACTGGAACAGTAGACCTGACAATGGCTGGAGTGGATCGAGTTGGAGACAGCTGAAAGTCAGAAAAAACATAATTTATAATCTTAGTCCGAGCCTAAATACTGCACTCACGTTTGCATGCATGCTTTTTGCCCGTTATTTAGCATGTGAATGTACCCTTAGGAGATGCACATTTGCAAAAACTCGTACCTAACTACTTGTTAAACTAAAAATGATTTTAACGAGGAATTGTGCCTCACGATGACACACTGAAATTTCTGCTAAACTTATGATAGTTTCCACAAGTCTGATGAAACATAAACATTCACTTACCAGCATAGTTCCTGGGTCGGTACCTGAGTCGTTTAAGTTTCTTTCGTTATTGTAAATCAGACTCAGATCGATCTCCTGTTTGGGGTCGGGGATGCTGATGTTCTTCAGTTCTATCGTGTCTTCCAGAGTCCACTCTGACCCACCTATTGTGTAAAATTAGCTAAATAAGATCGAGGCATTTATTTTATGTTGTATTGTTTTATGGACATCTACCAACACAAGAAAAAATTGCATACAGTAGACCCTGTCTTCAGCGACATCATGTCTTTTTACGATATTTTTTACTGCATACAATGATGTTAAAAAGATCCTGTCTTGGGTGACACTCTGCCTTTTACGACACTTTTTGGATGGAAAAGTTCAGTGTCGCTCAAGACAAGTTCTACCCGACCTTGCAAAAATTGCAAGGCCTATTAGTAAATTTGAAACATTTTTCTTCTAGAAATATTTAGGGACGCCTACCTGTGGATTCACATTCATAAATCGACACACAGAGGTTGACAAATTTATTGTCTGGATTGTCGTTTTTAACTTTAACTCCACCCATCTTGTAGGCAATGGCGACACGTCCACTGTATGCACAGCTCACCGAAATTGGTTTGCCTGAAGGCAAAAAATAGCATGATAATAAATTTTGTGAATATTTATTAGAATTTGTGTTCAAGTTTAAACAAACATCAGGTGTAATAATTCAAATCTGGACCTTCTCGACTACAAATGTGGTACACCGGTATGCATGAAACCATACAATTGCAGAAGTGTATCTGCCTCTTAACTCAAAAATACTGAGCTGTAACGTTCATTTAAGCATAGACAGAGTTGAATTTGGAAGCTGCACAAATAACTACAAACCTGGCACTTTTATGGCACTCGTGTCTTCTGTTCTAATCATCATCTCCCACTCATGCCACTCGAACTTGGCCTGTTGACCTTCATTCGCATCTGTTTCGGTTGTTTTACATTTCCAAAACCTGACTGTGCCATCTGAACATGCAGTGGTGATGACATACGGTGCAAAACATGCCGGGTAGATAGACGACGAGCTGGGGTGTCCGGCTGCGACAGTCACATTAGTTATGTCAACACCTGTGGCGACTTCTAACTGTTGGGTGCACATCTGAAAATTTGAAGATTAAGTAACCAAATGCATATGCAAAAAATTAAAAAATTATTTTTCTACCTCTCTTTGATTCATAGCAAAACAATCAACACCGAAAGGCATGGTCAATACACTTTATATAAATCTGCAAAAGTTAATAATTAGAATACCTTAGTTGAGGAAACGAGAAGTCTAGGAGAAGCGAACGTTGCACCTTGAGGTGTATTCGGTGGAGTTGTAATTCCGTTTGCCATCGGCGTGCCAAAGACAGCAGAAGCTACATCTTCTGACTGGTAGATGTGCGTATCTGGAGAATAACGCACTTCACCGTTTGCATTACCTGCAACGGGTTTAAACGTTTAATTCATACTAAATGAATAGGAAGCATACACAACATGCATACTGGGCATAGAGTGCTTGCAATCAATTAGTCATTTTATTTTTAACACTGACACTTAAACAATAATCTTACATTCTAACAGACAATCAAAGGCATACGACATTTAACTTGACCTTTTTTCAATTTGAATGTGAACACTGGTGAAGTTGTGTGTTCTAAGTGCTAATTGTGAAATCTTTCATTGAAAATCTGATTTCTTATTTTAATCTGAAGGTAAACAAGTTTGCGTGCGCTCATGCTACATGTTAGTGGAATTGTATGTGACATGGCCACATGCTCAATGCTATTAAGGACTGTGGACTTATAGCAATACGGGAATACTTTTTCTAGAATTTTAGAATGCACCTGCAAGAGATAACTATGTTCTATGGCATAGTATTAAGAATTGATTCGCATTGTAATTTCGAAGTGTATTCTACATCTAAAGGCACATTAATTCAGCTTACTGCGTATCAATACGTCTCAGGACAATGTACAAGGTGGTTAGTAACGTCACCGAGTGTGTGTAAAACGAGAACACAAACCTCAAACCAGTTGTAAAAGCCAACAGCAAATATAAGCGTCATAACGCCAGACCAACAGACCAAAGCAAGACCAAAAGAGTATACTACCCTAACCTTTTTGCTGCACATTTTGTTTGAGTCTGTGTGTTTGTCTGTTTGCTTTTTCTTTTTCTTGAGGAGGTTGAAGTTGTAGCGTACCCTGTGAGGCAAGCACTATCTGCCACATGTGCAGCACTGAGGTACCCGAAGCCAGTTTCTCAACCACGACTAGGTAGAAGTACTCCTCGAATGTGGTCGTATTCACCAGGTTCACCATCGGTTCCGAGACGCTTTCCCCGCGGGTCTTCGAAGTCAAACGGGATGATTTTTGACCAGTGACTAGTTGTTCTTGAAAGACGTTGATCATTTGGATGTGTTGCCAATCCTGAAAGTTGGGAAAGAAAATTACATACATGTATTCATTCATTCAAAATGTCCAAAAAGCAGCAAGGCATGAATTCATTCCTGGCCTCTACGTATTTTAGTTGACAGTAAATATCCTTAAGATTACAATGAAAAATTACTAATAATTACATTCTCACTATTGTTATGCCATACCTGTTTGGCTTCAACAATAGCATCAAGTTCAATAATGCATCCAGGTCTGGCTGTTGACTGTAAACTCACAATGTTGAATATCTCACGCCCATGAGGTGGTGTGCTTGGTGTGTTCATTACATAGCCGGAACTAGCACTACTATTAGACCGTGACATCATGTCCATAGCCTGAAACATAACCTGCATATCATAAGTGGTCAGGGGTCACAGTGAACACTGTTCGGCCTGCCAAACGCTTTTACATTTTCAAACATTCGTTTCCGATGTACCAGCATTATTTGGTTACAGTTAAGATAAAAGGCTAAAAGATCTATTTGCAAACAAAATGTGCAGAAAATTACTTTGATTATTAAAAATATCTCTCCATAAGATAAATTAAGAATTAGAATAAGAATTATAAGAAAACACATTACAGAAAATGATTTCTTACTTCTGAGCGTTTCTTTGTTCCTAACTCCATGAGCAGCGTTCTTGCGTCGATAACCGCCTGGTACAACTTTAGACTGGTTCCATCAGACGCCACAAACAACGCACTCGGAGAATTACTGAAAGATCCTAGAGTTGAGCTGGGTAGCAGGGTGGGTAACCAGGCAACGTTAGAAAAAGCAGAGGCTTCAGGAGAGTTAATCCGAGCCAGTTCCGATATTCCACCGGATTTAGACAAGGGTCCAATAGGATCGACTTTCCAGAGAATAAGTTCACTGCAGAAACCACCAGGTCCTGGGTCTACGCTTTTATTGTCCAGTGGTCGCCTTGCACAGCATCCTGGCTGCATGTTATTATCATGCACACATTGACTAGAATCCGTGGTTTGGAAACTGTGCTGTTGACTATTCGCGTTATTATTCAGTTCTGGTACATTGTGATGTGACGTGGTTAATAGAAGCGGAAGCACAGGGTGGCATGCCGCAGAGTTTGTACGGAAGCGGTGGCCACTAACACGCGATGCATGCGCCACACTAAGCACCGTTGAGAATTTTGACCCTTCGGCAAATGAGATTTGCCACTGGTTCAGAGACCCGTTGGAATGTTTTGAAAGCATAATTGCATTCGGCGTAAGTTGGTTATCACTTTGTCCGGGTGAATTCTTCCCCGCTGCATTTGCTGTAAAAACTCCACTTGTTTTATCACTGCTTGCATCAAATGTGTTACTCTCTGACTCCTTGAGCGCAGATTTTAAATCAATAAGGTTATTATGATTAGAGTAGAGCAGTAGATTGGTAGACATAGTCATCGCATCCCCGACTGGAAAGGCTAGAGGGATGCGAGAACTGAAACTGATCTGCACTTGGCGGAATGCTCCAGGCTGTGCTTCATCCAACCAATCAACAAGCCTGCAAAGTTCAAATGAAAATTTTACAGACCATAACCTTCTTTTCTGAACTTTATTTTAATCTTAATGTAAAGAACAATTTACTTTACAAAGTATTTCAACCTACCAGACTAGAAAACTGCCATCCACTGGGTGAATACTAAATAACATGTCAGAACTTTGGTGCCAGTCACGCAGCAACTGATCTATCTTTCGAGTTAAAACATCAGCTGGTGGACCCTGAAATATAAGTACACATTAGTACAGTGCATCCACACATGCCTGACCAATCAATATGTAGTTATCTATTTTTAGGCTGCCAATTTTATTTGGTACCAAATCCTTTATAATGCACAATACAGTTTGTCTCTAACGAAAGAAATTCACTGCATTATGTTGTATGGTAATGCATAGTATTTGGTCTGTCTCTTGAGAAAAATTCTGTCAAACGAAAGGATTTCTTTGCAATTTTGACCTTTCTTTTCATACAGACTGTAATAACTATTTCACTTTTCAGCGCTGTTGGTACATACACAATAATTTACTGGAGGGTGTACTTTAGAAACGTTTACCTTGGCGGGTTCTGGAATGACTGTGGAGTGTGAACTGGTCGTGATACCGGACACGGCGGACACCTCGCTCTCCGTACTGACGTGACTCTGTGATTTCTTCAGAACACCACGCCTGCTTCTGTGAGTGCTAGATGATGACGTACCTGCGAAAGACGCAATGAGTATTTAAATGGATCTTGACAATTTACGAAAATAACAATGTTTTTAAAATGATCAACCAAAGGGTCACACATTGAAATTAAGTAAGGTTATTCATGATAATTGAGAAAATACATTTAAAGGTCATACTTTTGGCTGGATCTGCTGGATCCGACAACTCTGACACGACGGAAGCATCCTGTTGACTTCCGCTTCCGTCATCCTCCATGTCTACGTCATCACTTGTGGCTCCATCTTCTGGTGACAGACTGTTATGTTGTTTCGTCATTTCCATGATGATGCGCTCTGCCTCCTGTGTGAAGTGCAGTTCTTTGTTGTTGAGCCAATGTACTACGAAGTTGAGTTCATGACTTCCGTCAGAACTGCTCATTGCTGGTAAGAGTGGAATGTCTGAAACAATAGTAAAACAGTTTAGTCACCTGTACATTTCCATAAGAGTTGTTTCACAGCAGTTTTAATTCTTTTGCTGAACATGTCAACTAGCTTTATGCCTTCTGTTCACTTACAAAGATTCACTCAAGGAACGAACGTCTATATCTTCTTTTAACAGATGGACGTAATTCGTTCTCACTTTCTGGCCATGTGTCTATCGAAAGAATATTATCTAATACTGCAACTCTCATAAGTTCTAAATCAAATATCTCTACTAAAATCCTTCCCCTACAAACATCGTAAAGAAAAACGTCCTTTATGACTATTCTTGTCTACACCAATTAAAATCTACAATGTTGTGAAACTTACCTGTATCTGGATTAATACTGGCGGCTAGATGGAAGTGGAAACCCGGTGCGACACTGTTTGGGTGGATACCGAACTTGTGGAAGTCGTGTTCACTCTGCGTGCTCGGTAGAGGTGCGATGCCCTGTATGGGTTGTCCCGGCGGACCTGTGTGACGCCGTCTTTTGTTTAGTGTGTTCCTGTAATTAAAGACAAAAACATATTCACGTGCAATTATCAGTAATGATGCTTCTTTTAGAAATAGCAAAGTAACATATTTAATTGACATTTAGACTGTGCTCAAATGGGAAAATATGTTATTGGTCAATGTTAATTTTGGTTCCTAGAAATAAACTTTTTGATCTTTAACATGCAGGACGCAGATAATTTACGTTCTTTGAAAAAAGTATTTTTTATTTTTATGTCGAGTAGCATCAATCGGTGGTGAGGCGGAGTGAATGCAAAGAGCAAGCGAAAGCTTAAAGCCATTTCTATTACATTTATTT
>JBCAUI010108875.1:0-18868 GCA_038406195.1 Haplosyllis anthogorgicola
GACGCACACTAGTTGGCGCCATGGCGCGAAATGCTAACGACATAACGATAAGTAATGATTTACTTCAAATTATTACATGTATAGTGTTTTAATGGCTATATGCAAAGCGGAGAGGGGGCCTTTGATTGAAAGGCAATCTTGTTGTGAAACCTCGACAAGAAAGGAGAGCCAAAGTCTATTACATATAACGACGGCCTTTGCGGAATGTTATAGTAATTGCGAAGAGCTTAGCATCCTCACAAAAGTTGGTGAATTTTTAAATGGTAGTTTAAGTTAAAAACCGTGTACATAATATAAATCTACTTAAATTGCTCAGCCATTTAATTTTACGTACCCAAATTAGCATCATATGAAACAAGCTTGTCCTTTAGCTTGTTTGAAGATCACGACTGACCTTGAGAAGTTGAGATCTGTCGTGCGGTGGCCAAGGATTGTTGGCGTCATGATAACTGCTTAAATATTGTGTTTCTTTTTGACTAAATACATGTGAACATATAATCATACTGTTGTAATAAAGGCTGTTTATTAAATGAATTTTGTTTTTGTCTCATCACCTCATTGAAACTATTACAATTAATATTAAAATAAATTTCTAACTATTGATTGTTGTAATGATAAAAGTAGTACATTAAAAGTACTCAAATTTGTCACATTAGGCCTACTGAAAATGGTCTTATTTTACTGTTGTTAATCGTTTTATGTATAAAAAGTAATTACTAATATACCAACTGTAGCATTATTCCCATGACCATTAAGCTCATTTTGCTGTGAACTTTTCGTGTATGTAAACAAACTAATCATTGTCTAGTACTAATGACCAAGCCAGGCAAGATCCGGTCTACGGAATACGCATACCATTTCTGTGGACACAGTCCATTTCAGCTTCTCTCGTCACAAATCATTTCTTCGAGTAATTCTTTAGAAACTAATACTTTGACTAGTCGCAGGCCCGCAGTGAAAGGGGGATTAGTTTGACAAAATCGCATTCACGATTCACGTTTTCAGCCCAGAAGAAGAAATCTTGGTAAAAACCTTTTTAATTTGGGATCAAAAGAAATTCATGCGGTACAGCGTGAAATGTTCACAAAATTACTTCCATACTCATAACTGGATGTCAGTGTGAAATTGGTCATTCGAAGCTGTCCCTGAAAATTCTTAAATCAGTTCTGAAACTATAAATTTTACACAGTGATTTTGTATGCATCCCTGCCACAGCGTGGAATTCTTTATTCCTTTAGGGTCTCGAAATTGATAGGAGCTGAATTGATAAGAGCTGAAAAAAGACGAATACCCTAACACGGTTGAATTTGCTCCCTAAGCATTCGGGAAAATAAAGAGAACCGAAATAAAAATCTGGCCGCAGGGATGAGGTGTGGTTCATTGACGTAATAGACGTCAGGTAATTTTGTTTGTTTGTTTAACTGCCATTATGCAAAGTGCCCAAATCTTTTTGTAGTTACTTTGCACATATGTTATATTATTGCTTAAAATGCATCCGTTCATGCCAAAATCGAAACATGAAGACTTATCATCTGAGAATTTGATGATGCCGCAAAATTACTTGTTGAAACTTTTCCACCAATCCTTTTACGTTTAGTCAATGTTGTTGTCATTTTCGATTAATTTTAGACGAAAATTTCATGTATAAGTCTTCTACCGTTTACGAGGCACGGCTGTGAGTAGCCGTGTCGTGGAAAGCGATATGATTCTTTAGGAACCAGGACTCACTGTAGTCCTACGACTTACAAGTTTTATAAGTGAGTGAGTGTACCTTTTCCCCAAAGTATAAAATTGTGTCATCCTTCCTCTGTTAACTATTTTGGTCTTGTTTAGTGGGGAATTTCCTAAAAGATGCTATTGGTATTGCCGATGTACCTAAATTATTATTGTTGTTTTTTAATCCTATAATTCATCACAAGATAATTAACAAAAAGAGGATCACGCGCAGCCCATTTATCAAATTATCTCGGGTAAATTGTGTGTCAGTGTTTCATTTTTCTTCGAGTGTGTTAACAAATTTATGTACATGTAATACAAAATTTTTAATCTTTGAGATGTTCATATTATTCCCCCCCGCGTGTTTGAAAAAGGTAGAAACTGGCCTGATTTGTTTTAATGGACTTGCCATCTGGTTGTATTTTTGCCAGCTCTCGACCTTTCTTGCCTGACCCGTGTTTTTCACTCGGCTTTGATGTTGGGTTTGGAGTTTCATTCGGAAGGGTTACACACCCTTCTTGCAACAGCCAAAGACGCCTTCAAGCCCTGTGATTGGCTGAAGCTGTTGAGGAGGTATCTGGAGGATCTCTGAAGTAAAGCTACGCAAATTATGCCTGTCACTTGGGATTCTTCTTTACAATGTTGGGGTAAAAACTTTAGATACAAACTTTTCTAAAAGTATTTACACTTCTGCCACATGCTAAGGTAGCTATTCCCTGATAAAATGTCTATGTAACTCATAGAAACAGTAGTTGGTTCGTCTAGATGTACTTTCCCTCGCATATCAAATATTTACAATGAGTTTTTTTTATGATTTGACGATTATTTATTATGTCTTTTGTTTTACGTAACCATGCTGTAGCTATGATGGCATTAGGATATAATAGTTCGGCCGGGATAGGAGACTAACGACTAACTAAGTACTACTCCAGGATCTTTGCTTCTACTGTCTCTGACTAAAATCCTGGAATCTGTCAAAGACAGAAAGAAAGCGGGGTGGATCTGCTACCCCAAGGGGGCGGGGTAAAAACAAAGGTCCAAGTTACAACCATGATGAGTGATAGACTACGAAGGAGTTAAGTGATTCTCAAAGTACTGCGGCTAATTAATGTCTTGCTAGAGATTGGCCGTAACATCAGTATTGCCTTACTACCATAGGCCACTGATGACCGCATAAACAGGCAACTCGGGAGCTGGAAATTGCTTTAATGGAGCGTTGAGGTGTCTTGAGTGTTTACCTGGCCAGTACTCAACACAGCTTCTAACCAGCTTCTTCTCAGGATCAGGATCCCCCTTGGAGTTGGTATACATAGATACATGTATCCACTTCTCAGTTATTTACCTGCGAATTGTTTCACACAAGCAATGGTCTTGGGGCTTTAGGCTAATTAAAAAGCCCTTGCAGCTGTATACGTATAGCTTCGGACTTTGCTTTGAATTGTGTCGGACTTTTGAGTAGTACTCAAACCCTGGGTACAACTCTCTGCAATTTGTACTGTTTACTTTGAAGAAGTGAGAGTTTAAAGGGTGAGATTTTCAGGCAAGACTGAACTTTGAAGTGGTTGGAAACTGATTACTGATCTCGACTGTAGTTTGTGACTGTGCGTAAGCGGGGTATCCAGCTGCCTGCAGAGCCTGGGTAATTGAGAAGCCCCAGTAAATATGATGACGGACTTACACAGCTGCCGCTATTCGGCGGCCGATCTCTGCAGCCCGATTTGTGGGGGTAGCTCCCCGGCGGCTCCCTACGGCACCAGCCCCCGTCCCCCGCCTGCTGCCAGTCAGATCGCTACCACGGGAGCTGGTAGTGTTACCACGGCTATTATGGATATAAGCAACGCACACCCGGTAGTTCCTCAGCCTTTCTACCATTCAAACACCGAATTTAATCGTCCTTACATGCAGGACAGGACTTCAGGACAGTTTTCGGAGGGTTACTACCGTTCAGGCCAGCCACCGATGCACGGACCACCGTTTTATCCGTATCAGAATGGAAACAGCCAGGGTGGCTACCACCATGTAACGGCCAAGTCAGAACACGGCGATGTATCAACACCTCCATCAAGCCCAGGACTCAACGAAGACATGACCGACCCAGGAAGCCCTTCCAGCACCAAAGACGAAAGATGTTCCCCAGAGTCGAGCCCCCACCACAGTCACCATCAATGTCAAGCGGGAGCGGATGACATCAAGGAGGAAGGCGCAGACGGGGAGCTCTCTCACGTCCTGGCCCCGGGTTTCCACGGCCCCACCCGGCGGTGTCTCCTGTGGGCATGCAAGGCCTGTAAGCGTAAGACAGTAGCCGTGGACAGGCGCAAGGCGGCTACTATGCGAGAGCGCCGTAGACTGCGCAAAGTCAACGAAGCCTTCGAGATGTTGAAGCGAAGAACGTGCCCCAACCCGAACCAACGCCTCCCGAAGGTGGAGATCCTGCGGAACGCAATCGACTACATCGAGAGCTTGGAGGAGCTGCTTCACGGGGCGAGAGGGACGGGCAGACCGGGCAACAGCGAGGACGGAGCCGGGGAGAGCGGCTCAGCGAGTTCCGGCTCCGACTACATGGTATGTTTTGTTTTACATTAACTATAGGCTTGTTATTGAGAGGTAAAGCCATGCGTTTTCTCTTCTTCTACTGTAGATGTACGTTTAAAATGATGCAGATAAAACTCACTGTAATGTTCAATAAAGGAAATCATCATTTCCGAATTCTTTTCACACGTACAGGTTGACGTGAAATGAATAGCTTGACCTCGCTAGAATGCTGCTTGGGATATCTACATTTTTGTCTACATATATATTTGCATTATTTTTTTTTGCAAAGGAGGAATTTTATTTATTTTCGTAACAATGAAAATTCACGCTAGGCTGTCATTAGTCTCATGAGAAAAGTACAGAGTGGACTTCAACTGTTCTAAAGTAAATGATTGACATGTAAAATAGTTTAAGAAGTATTGAAAGGTGTTTCGAATTAAGTTTACCCCCTGATTTGGTGCCTAGGCAAATTTATCCTCTTTTCATTAAAATAACTAATACTACTGCCCAAACGGGCGATAATAGTTTATACATGTATACATGCATGCATTACTAAGATTAGTCATTTTAAGTAGTTGACATTAATTAGAATATTCCCTCCTTAATTTGAAAATTAATTTGAAAATTAAATTTACTAATTCAAAACGATTTGCTAAATTTACATGTTTTGGATATAAATGTCTCAAATTTGTTTTCAAAGCTTAATTTACGATTGGAGTCCATTGGTTTCGTTTCTAGTTCCATTCAAAAATTGTGACGCATTTCGTATTGTTTCGATGACGCACACAAAAATTGTGATACACTAGTAAATTTATAGAATCTAAAAACGTTGCATTTAGGCACATAAAACAAAGTCCTGTGAAGTGTGGGGTGCCTTTAAAACTTAACTGTGGCAATAGCATTTACGTCGTTCCAGTAAATAAATAAATATTCTACAATTAGAATCGAATAAAAATGCTACACTGTTCTAGTGTACACATAAGTGCAAACTATTTCTGTGCATAATGAAGAGAATCTTGTCACTGTTCATGTTTACCTGCACACAACAAAGCCGGATTAAATTTTAATAGTACAGAATGAATATCAAGATGTCCAAAATATTGAATGATAACTTTAAATTCATAGCTCGTTGAGTGAAAGACACAGCGTGGAATTTACAGAAAAGTAAAGTACAAATCGTGAGGACCAAAAAAACCCCAAACAAACGATAAAACACAAAGTAGTTACCATACCTGTAATTTTTTTTTCATTAAACGTTTTGCTGTTCAGTAATTTGTTCATGAATTCAGAGGATGCATTTCAGGACTATCTAAACCATTGTGTGTGCAAGGTTTATGGATTATATTTTATGCTCGTACATTAGCAAAGCATGTTTAGGCAGATGAAATTGGCAGCACAGGCTAGCCTGTTTTCTTGCAAAATGACCGCCCTTTTGTCCTGTACCGGTGCCCCGTGCTCAGTTGACTTCTTTCAAAACCTACCTCCCCAGATAAAAACCAGCACAGGTTCTCGGTGTGCTAAACATACCTCCCTGGTTAATCTGGCACAGGTAAAGGCCATGCTCAGGAGCCTCCCCTCATTCCATTCAGCCTCCCAGTTAAGGGTACCTTATCTGGCTGCTTGAATAGCACCTAAAGCAGCCAGAAGCACCAGACCACAGAGTTAAGGGGCATAAGGGGTTAGGGAAGAGGAGGGGGAGGCTCCTGAGCACAGCCTTTACCTGTGGCAGATTAACCGGGGAGGTATGTTGAGCACACCCAGAGCCTGTGCTGGTTTATCCGGGGAGGTAGGTTTTGAAGGGAGGATAGATGAGCACGTTATACTGGGTATTCAAAAGCACAGCATGGGATCATTTTGATCTCTTTTTAGTTTCGTACGTTTCCTAGTTGATAGGAATTTCAGGAGTTGATCACCCAGATTAAAATATGACTGCTACTTCTAGTCTTTAAAATAAAATTCAGAATCTACCATTTTCCTTAATAAGCAATCATTTATTGGTTCTTAATAGGAAGTTCAAATATGAATTCCAATTGCTTTGGCATCTATAACAATATGGTGCCTTTCGATAGAAATTTGTAAACATCACAACAAAAGTTGGATAGAGAATGGCAAAATCAATAAAACAACTTTCTCTTGAACTTACAAACCTACTCAGATAAAACATGTAGTGCCACAAAATATTTATGCCGACCAAAAGGCAGAGCATCCGAACCATTGCAAATCACACGATTTCAAGACAGATTCAAGACCAAACTATCAATTTGATGAAAGCTGGCAACGATAAAATGTGCAATGTTTTAGTTTGATATTTGTGTAATAGAAGGAAACATTTTGTGGGAGATGGAAGCCAGACGTAGGGACGGGGGATGTGAGGATTTGTTGAGTTGGAGGTGAGGGGGATCGTCCAACCTCAGAATGCGGTAGCATCTGAAGTGTTTTCTAAAGCCGCCGGCTTCCGTGCAATTTAAAAATGTTCTACATTTGACTTTTTGCCAACCGTCTTTATTGTATTCAAAAGAAGCAATTTTGACAGCCAAATCAAAAAAGCTACAGCATTCTACAAAATCGTATCAATTGTGTACTTGAGGATATATAAGGAAGCTCTCATCAGGTACTGTGTTGTAGCTCTAATACGAATTTCGTGCACTGTAACCCATGGCAGTTTTTTTTATCTTCATTACAGGAAATTAACGCAATATAAATATGCGTCCTGCCTGTCATAGTAAGAAATCCCTATTAAATCTAGGAAGAGTTGCGTTACACGGAAATTCATCATTGGTGGATTTAGGGGGAGCGCAGGAGGCGTGCGCGCCCCCTCCTACGGCCAAAATTTTCTTCATTTTCATGCAGTTTTTACCGATTTTTGCTCAAAAATAGATGAAAATTGGGTTGCTCCCCCGTACGGGAAATCCTGGATCCGCCAATATTCTTACACTGAATTAAATTTTAACATAATTTAAATTCATACTTTGCTGCTTGCGTGAAAATGCACAGCACAATTGTCCACGTTTGAAATGTGTCACTGTGATTCTCCTGCCCGACTTGACACTAAATATAGCACTAAATCCCTAGTCCATAATCGTATTCAATTTCTGTGCAATTCTTGCACAGTTCTCGCAATAAGAAAATTGTAGTCAAGTAAATATTTGTTGTTTGCATGTCAGGATGAAGGCAATATAACGTAATAAGAAACTGTGGCACAATATAATGGCGTTACGCCTAATAGCCTCATTGTCTTAAATCAGTCTCGCACAAGTGACTCCACTGACTGAATCATACTTCTTCGGTGGCTCACAGACCTTTTTTTATAGTGTACGTAAGTAACCTAGTCATACGTAGATACACTAGCAAAAGATTCACCCTGGCCTTGGAACCCCTTGGCACAGTCACCCCAAGTCCAAAACAGAGCGTACCAGTGGCCTCAAAAAGGGCCTCGTTCTACAAGAACATTTGAAAATCCCAAGTTGTGATATTGAATGGCATTTTAACATAGCGTGAAATTCGATTGATACAAAATCGACAGGTTATTCACGTTAAATAACAATTTTGAAGATGCCACAACCAAAGAAATATATATGCATAATAACCTAATTTTGGTGAGCATAAAGATTATCTGAAATAAAAGATTTTACTTAGAATGGCATGACATACCAGTAGCGGATCTGGGGTGGAGAGAGGGGGCTTAAGGGACAGTTCGTACCTCAAAAGTAGATGCTTTAATTAAAAACCATTACCCTATTTCTATATTTAAAAAATCCACAACAGACGGTATTTATTCTTATTTCTATTTTTAAAATGCGCAAAGTCTAAGAGAATTCCAGAATCATAGAGACACTTCCATTGAATAACAACATGCTGGGGACTTCAGTATAAACTTTAACATTATAAATATGTCTTTGCAGGTAATTTGCAATTTGCAAGAAAAAATTACTTGCAAATGAAATTTTAGTCCTGAAAATTACCTGCAAAGAAATTGTTGTATTTTTAGTAATTTACGCTCCTGGGGTACAACTTGTTGGGTATGCAGGAAATTACGCATAATTATACTATTAATTGCTCGCCCCTTTAAAAAAAATTGACCAGGTAGCTTATAGCGGAGTCCAGTTCCTAGTCAAGAGGGTATTCATGGAATTGATCGGGGCAGCTGTTGAAATACCTATCCATCAGAGGGTCAAATTCCTGTCGTTTTGGAACAATAGCATATCAAAAGCACAATATGAAATTCTTTCATTCTCTCTTTTGTTCTTTCCATTTCCAAAATGAATTTCAGGAACTGTTGAAACGTACATTATATGAAAGGCAGAACAAAAGAATTCCATGATGTGCTATTGTTCCATAAATGATGGGAATTTCATCCTCATTTGTCATTATTTTGCTCTGTAATAAGATGAAATCTTCATCTTTGAAACAATAAAAATTCGCGTTGTGCCTATTTTGAAACAATAAAAATGCATACTGTGCCTTTCCCTCTAAAAAAAATTGTGTGAAATTCTGTCGTGCCCCATTTGATAATTCAAATCATCAATGAAATAAAATCGAGTCAGAGACTAATCTTTTTGAAAATGCTACTATGTTTATGATGCCTTGCATTTCAGCTCACAAAATAGATGGACTTTTGGGAACAATAGAATTTCATTCGGCATTAATTAATTGCCTATGTTCTCATTTGAACCAAAATTTCCTCTTCTGATAAAATGTTGCGTGAAGTACATGTACACTTACTGCATGTTGTGGACAAAAGGTTTGTGAAGGATTATGAAGAAGAAACCAGCTTCAGATGTGAATCCGCCGTGCGGAGAATGAAGGCGGGGAGCTGTCACGTTTGATCGTCAAGCTGTGCTTGATACAAGTCACTAAATTATCTGGGCTATCTTTAGCTACTACGCTTATCACACGTACTAACATGCACTCCATATGTGCGTTAATGATAAAAATACATAATAACACAATAGCACAAACATGTACAGTACGGAGGAAGAGGAAAATTCTGTCGGTTTTTTTTGAAGAATAAAATTTCACATCGTGCTTTTATGTACATCAATTGCACCGGGTGGAATTAATTTGTTCCTGAAAGTTTCCGAATTGAGAGAAACCTGTGACACAGCATGTTAAACATAGCTAAAGCAACTGAATGAAACGAAAACGCGCGAATGGGTGAAAGGAACTTGACATACGTTAATTGATAGTCATTGGAGTCATAATCGACGGTCGAAAAGTAAAGTAAAATCACTCATTCGTGTCCACTGTCACACATAAAGTCACACATTGCATCCGATTTACTGTACCAATTTGTACCCGTAATCGCAATGCATCAACTGCACATGGCCAACTTTCTGCTTCAACAAATTACTCGTGATTCACTCCAGTTGCATCCTGTGCAATTATAAAAATAAGGAAACAGGATACATATTAAGAGATTGCCACACAAAAAGAAATTCTATCATTTTTAAACAATAAAGTTTAATGCTGTTCTTTGCTTTTTTCCCGCATGGAACTCATTTGTTGCAAAATGTCCACAATTTTTTAGGAACTGCATGTAGCGCTTTTATGTTTTGAGGAAGATCGTTTATTGTTGTTTCGCCTATTGTTATTGTTTTTGTGAGATATGTAGACACAGTAGGAAATAATTTCAAAGAGATCATCCATGATCAATTCCCATGGTAGTGCTGGTGGCCGTAATTACGTAGAGTATAAACAGACCATACCCATCCACACTATACACGTGCCTTTAATGCGAAGTTTACCCACAAACTATTAATCAAGGTAGAAGCTGTTAAACTCGAGCCAATGCTTGAAGTGTCTCAGCTAATTAAACTTACAGTTGACCACTACCAGATTGCCACAGTACTCTCTATCAGGAAAGAGAAAGAAAACAGCTTCTGAGTCCAAATGAAAACCCCCAATATCGATTAAAGCATTTAGATGTGTCAATGATTTCATCTTACAAACAATAAAATATTACTGTGATTTGTATATATGCAAACAACAGTACAATGTGCATTTCCATTGTTTGGGAGATGAATTGTACGATTTCACCCAGATTGATTTCATAAGGTATACACACAACAATTGATATTTTTTATCAGAATACAAACTATATATTATTCTGGTATATTTTCATAGCTGAACTATTCCAGTTATTTCAAGGTACAAATAACATCCAGAAGTAATGGACTTTACATTATTTTTCTGTATTTATGTGGAAATAATTGGAACCTTTAGTACAGAACTCATACCATCCAAAACACCTTTATGCTGTGAACTTCGAATTGCTGATTGCCATTTTTACTGTTATAAAATCACATCTGATTTGCTCAACGAATATATGTAAAGATAATGTGACATGAGTTGGTAGCATTATTTGGTTTACACTATTGGCATTGTTAACTTGAATAACAACAATACAGAACAGTTCAGAAATACATTGATAATGTATAGTTCGTATTCCAGTGATTGATGAGAGGCACGTATTCTGACAATTCTGACGATGACTGAATATCACGGGATCCGAAAATAATTTACAAAGTTCATTTTTGTGTTCACAACTAAATTTCTTGTAATATTTGAAAGGTTTATTTTTTGATAACCAGAGCAAGATAGGCACATATTTGAATGGTTCACTTTTGTGATCATAAGACTTCCCTTTCATGCAATCTAGTGATGGCATATATGTCAAATTAGAAAATATCTTTTTATTCTATAACTAAGCATTGTGTTCAAGACAAGTATCCGAAAAGATGTGCAACAAACCGAAGAATAGGCCTAATAGAGTTTGGAATCTTCGTTCTTTTCTGCATGCTGATCTGAACCCTTGTTGGTTGATTCTTGCAGGAAATATGAGATAATAGTCCTCAATGAAAAGATACAAAGTTTATAACAATTGCTAAACATTGTTACCTGGAACTCATTGCTTCAAGTGTACATACACATGGCTTCTATTTAATATTACGCCAAACTCTGGCCAATTAGCAACGCATGGAAAGCTACTCTCCAGTTCCTGTGTGATCTATGCTGGGTCTGAAGACTTCTTGCAGCGAAACTTTTACTTGTAACTTTGAACACACAGCAAGGTGCAGGCCAGATTTCAGATTTCTCAAGTAGTTACAGTTACCTGTGGTCCCAATGAGATTTACATTCAAGTTTAGTGGTCACTTGATGTCATTTGTAAATACCTTGTACTGAAAGCTTACGGTGAACTGACCTCCACGAAACGTCACTACACAGTCACATTTTACCGATGCCACCTTCCAAGGTACAGGCGGGACACGTATGTTCAAAGTTCAGCTCTTGGGAAGAAGCGATTGTCCAATTAAGAATGATAAAACTTTCTTTCTTGAAATGTACGTCGATCTATTTCATACAAGCCCATATACAAAAGGCATGGATCAAAGGAGGAAAATTTCGTTTAACCCTCTCAAACTTGGGATAAAAGAAATTTATTTCTTGTTCTTGAGTAAAATCTTATTGTTGATGAAACAGAACACATTATGATCGA
This sequence comes from Haplosyllis anthogorgicola, assembly GCA_038406195.1. Lineage (NCBI taxonomy): Eukaryota > Metazoa > Annelida > Polychaeta > Phyllodocida > Syllidae > Haplosyllis > Haplosyllis anthogorgicola. The sequence continues at coordinate 11,744 of JBCAUI010108875.1, forward strand.
TGATCAATATCATGCTCTGCCTCGTAGATTTTCTGCACAACATCACCGAATAATTTTTGGTAGTACAGAAGGTTACTGGTTCATATGAGTACATTCCGACATCTGCGGATTAAAGAACTTCTTATCAATAGTGTCAAATTGGTTATCAACTTTCAGAGGGGGCAAATATGCAGAAAATAATGATTTCTTGATGAAACTTTGATTTATAGAGTGAGAGGAGGGATTTGCCGAAATGATTTGTTCTTATTGAAGATTGAAGAAATTAAACCTCTAGTTTCTCTTTGCTTACATGTACATGTTTAATTGTTATAAGCCTAAAGAAAATAACAAGTAAGGAAATTGAATACAGAATAGGGATATTTTGTACAAGTCAGAAATTGTTACCTCAGGAGAGTACATAGAATGTAAGTTTATACAACTTTAGAATAGCTAATTACCAAGACATCCAATTAATTATAGAGCTTAATTAAATTGATAATGATAAAATTAAAGGTGAGTACATAAAATTAAAATGACGCATTTATGTAAGCATTGACGTGACATGATCTTAAAATGTATGAAATCAACATTACTAAATTAAAATAAAATAGTAATTTTACATGAATGAATCTTACAGGAAAGCCCTTGCACATAAATAAAAAGAACTTCATGAGTAGATCTTGCATGTTGCACACTCTCCGCAAAAAGATGTACGGTCCATTAGAAAAATATACGTACATTTTTTCCAATCCGAAATCAATAAAAAGTAAATTATTAATACATCCAATTGTTTTCACATTAGATTGTTTTCCATGTAAGTTTCTTGTCATTTGACGTATCTTATCAACAGGGGCGTGATACGAAAAGTAACACTTCCCATTGCCATTTTTTTAGTCTGGCTTAATCATGGAAATATGAGCAAAAATAGAAAATCCCTTGCATACATTTGGATCTAAAGGAGTTAAAGATTGTTGGTATGTACATATTTCTATTCAATAATGAAACTACTCTTCAGAAAAGAGCAAAGACAATTACACAATTTAACACTGACTCCTTCTAGTCAATATTAACTGGTGTTATTTTCTTTTCTTCTTTTCTGTAAAGAATTTAGTTATTAAATGGAAATATGTACATACCAACAATCTTTAACTCGTTTAGGTCCAAATGTATGCAAGGGATTTTCTAATTTTGCTCATATTTTCACGATTCAGCCAGATTAAAAAATTGGCATTGGGAAGTGTTACTTTCGTATCACACCCCTGATCAAAGTCCTAACAAATCAATGGGTAGACTTCGGTTACTGTAAAGATATCATGGTATCACCTAGTGGCACTAGTGACATATTTGGTGACCATAAGTTATGATACAAATCTATTACATTGTTTGATAAATACATAAATAAGCAGTAAATATTATTCAATCAACAATCTACTTCATCTCAAGAGACCACTGCATTCCAGTAAAAATACACAAAGAAAAGAAAAAGTGAAATGAATTAGGAGAAAACATTAAAGTACTCATTCTGTTAAGCCAAAACACGTTTCAAAGCCTTCAGTTGATGATAGGCCCACACTTAGTTTTGTTATGACATTGATGCAGAACTAAGTACGTTATGTTTCCAAACAGCCCAGCGGAAGGTACTCATTTAACCATTTAATTGTTGACCATGAATTTAAATTCACTTACGGTGGTCAGTTAGAATTACCAAATACAAGGGTTACTTTTAAATGGAACCCTGCATTTCAAAAATTATACATAACAGCGGTATGCCCCGTGCGCCAAAGCCAGAAATTGATTTCATTTTATGATAATAGAATTGCATGCTGAGTTTTTTATTCTCTGTCCAATTCCGGCATTGGCTCAGGAAAGTCAGTGATGTTTGCTCTAACGACAAATTAATGAAGTTGAAACTACTTTCAGCGTGATAATTTAAGTCCGTGTTCATAGTTCAATTTTGTTTTCATGATGAGAAAAATTAGCCTAATCGTCGCATTTGATACATTACACAAAATCGTATCAATTGTGTACAAAAGGTATTTCAGGGAGCTTCCATAAAGATGCAACGTTGTAGTTCTGATACGATTTTGTGTAAAATCTCATAGTTTTAATGTCATAATAAAACTAATTCACAAGAAGAAACAAGAGGTCTTCAAATTTTAGGAAAATTCATATTTACGTTGCACTTTTGTTCCCAAAATGAAGTAAATTTCTGGAACTGATTTTAGTGACCAATGACTTTTTTAATGCTGAAAGAGTTAACGTTAAGCCTTGGAGGCTGAAGTTTTAAAGCTGCAGTGGATGAGGGATGGCCAAGACCAGTTGTTGTACAGATCTCTGGAGCCGTCCACATTCACACAAACATCTGGCTAATTCACTGGCCAAATCAGCTAAATGGACCTGATTACACAAAAATACCTGGCTACTTACTATAACACTTTTTACCTGTATATATCTCGATGGTTACTTCACAGGGTCTATTGGGATCCGTGTAAATATGATCAAAGTGATTGTTATTCTATGTTTGACATAGAAATATTGCGTGGAATAAATTTTCTTATCATACTAACAACTTGTACCTGGCCTCTGTTTCTTTTATAATCATGTTTTCATCGTATGGGGATTATCAACCTGGAAAGGTTCATCGTTTTTGACACACTCTTTGACACACAATCTAAAATACCGCAATCCCATCTCGTACTTATTACAAACTAAAAGGGTATAGCCAGTAGGACACAAACCGAACGTTATGCCATTTTAACTTTAAACTTGTATTATTTTATTGTACAATACAACTAAATATGGATACCATTATCTTGCTGTACTTTCTGTGCACTGCTGGCACCTAACGAGCCGGTGTGTCATAACGTGACTCGATACCTTATGCAAGAAATCTGTTGTTTCATAACGAATAACTTTTGCCCTTTTGATACCTCTGTTGAATTATTTAGTTAATTTTCTGTTTTGGTTATCTTGGCCACAGAGCACTAATTAAAATAACCTTTGTTTGATTTTTTAGGGAATAAATGGCAACTATTATGGCGATCAAAAACTGCATCACTTCAACAATAACAATTTCCATCAAAATGGTAAGGACCTGATTTCTTTTCCTTAAAAAAACCCCTCTGGTTTAAGGACATTTAAAATCCGAGTCAATTGCCTCTTTCCACAGGCGGTGTAAAATTAATATTCACTAGGGCGGTTTTAATCGGAAGTTTTATTTACCGTCAATTTCTAACATTTTCGACAACATACTAAAATTACCAGCCTGCAAATTTCTTTTATTATATTGATTCAATATAGTTATATGGCGTACTCCTGCCTTTGTACGTCTAAAAACGTACGACTGTGGTTCTTACTGAACTATATATATATTCGTTTTCTGATGTCAATATCGATCCGTAAAATTTTCAATGCAATCATTAGGATACGTCCTTTAAATAGAATATTTCACCTCATAAGGCAATTTCACGGGGGCATTGTGAAACTTGCTGTGCAGTGGTGCATGCACATAATAACAACAGCTATCAAATGCTATGCCCTGGTCATGCACTGATTCCCAACCAAAGTTCAACAAGGTGAAAATGTTTGGAGTTACAGAAGGTGTCAGTAGCTCACAAGGTTAAAGTCTATTTAAAGGCCAGAACTGTAATGTGCAATTGAAAAACATATCTAAATGTATGTTGTTTCAGGTCCCTTTGAACTTTTTTCTGTAATTGCTAAACAAAAAACATATTTTATTAGAATTTGATAGCAATGCCGAAGATTATGGCAAATATCAATAACTTGTTGAGATATTTGTTGGGTATTTTTGTTATCTGATGATACGGCTCTGAAGATGTATAACTTAGCTAATGTAATGTTTCCTTCCCCACTGGCGAAAGGGTTAACTCTTCGGGTGCTGTTGATAAAATATTCTTGTATTGGAATTGCAAATCCATTTTAAATAAGAAAACAGAGCCATAAAATTTACCGTTTGTGAGAAAGACAATAATTACAATACCTTCGACTTCTTTGGCTGAACCGAATTTAAAATCAGAAATTACCATATTTTGAGGGAATCCCGTGCTTGTACAAAGCTACTAAATAGGCAAGCAGTGTACAAAGCTACAACATAGAAAGGAAAACTAATTCCTTCTTGGTTCATCAACTAATTAAAATACCGGAATTCGTAAATTTTAAATAGCCAGTTTTATGAAGGATGCATTCATTACCGATTTCAGGTTAAAGGACACTGGCGTATCCAGGATTTCTCGCACGGGGGGCGCCAATCTTGGGGCGCCCCAAATTTTACCCATTTTTTCATGAAAATCGCCAAAAACTGCATGAAAATGAAGAAAATTTGGGCTGTACGGGGGGGGGGCGCCTCTGGCGCCACTATTGGATCCGCCAATGAAGGATATGAATTTTCCTTTAGATCAAGAGTAACTGTTAATTGTTATTTACAAGACATAAAAGATGTAATAATGCAATAACTCGATAAGTCTTCTTCATTTAGGCTATCTTTGTAATAAGCTACCAAATAGAAATGAACTATGATTTCAGCCTCAGACTTCTGTTGCTGCCTCTGAACAAAAAACAAAAAAAATCCGAAATTTCCGATAAATTTTCTTTATGACACATAATGTGTTAGAGTAACATTACTTTCCCGTCGGGTATGAGTAACGTCTTCGGTTTTACTGTACAAATGGTGCTAATCAGACGAGGGATGTGCACAGGGTATATTTCATAACCCTAACCCAGATGGTATGCAGGGCACCTCAGAGGTGTTGGGGGCGGATTGAAGCTGCCATCCTGCAGCTTCAGAGCGAAGCTTCATCATCACTGGTGGCGAAATTCATGGGCATTATGGATGCGGTGCAGTCATAGTGACGGCACTAGTCGAACAGTTCAAGACACGCTCTGGGGGAAATCTGGTAAAAAGTGCGCAAAATTAGCTCCAAATTGGTAGATATAAGCGGGGAATATCACCTGGGTCCAGGCAATTTGTTGCTTGTTTGGTACGGGTGGTCGCCCAATGTTCACCTAATTAGGATCAATTATGGCCGAGGTGATCTAAATGGATCCGAGCTTATAAAAACAAGATGTCTCGCGATCAAAGGTGATGCTGCTATCTAGTTGTGATATTTGTGTAAGAACACTATACCTGTAAGTTGCATTGAAGCAAGCAGCCAAAGATAACAGCGCATTTGTTGCAAAAATACACAAAGCCAGTAGCTAGTGAAACTTCTCTGATTACTCAAACTATCAAGAGTTGGTGTGTATGGCTTTCCACAGTAGCCCCTCATATCCACTTAGTACAAGTATGCTTTGAAAATAAACCGTCACTAAGACTACAAAGACATTATTACCGTGGTTTAGCAAGGAGGTGTGTAAAATTATCAGTCAATCTAAGTAATGATTACTCATGATATGCTCAGATTAGTGTGGGGTCGTTATCTGGATGCTGAAACTTCCACCCTTGATTGTTAATTGCCTTTTAATGAACTCCATGGGGTTAATTATCACCCCATTTGCCCACCCCTTTTGATCACATGTCCACTAAATAACGATTTATTAGTTCACCATAAGATAAATGTTGATGGGCGATTGGATGTTTTCTTCTCTGCAATGTACAGGATGTGAGAATAAAAGAAGTTATAGTTTCCGGATAGAAATGGCCTTCGTAGAAGCAAAGCCTGCAGGGTTTTGCTAGAAGTTCAGCAAACAGAATGTAAATACTCTAGTAAATAATCCAAGACTGAAGTAATTTAGGACATAACCCTGCACCCAAAGAAAATTGGTAATATGTAACTTTGTGTAAGCTGCCATCAAAATGGCATAAATTGTTAGCTATGAAGCAGTTCGGGTATGCTTTTCATCTGGAGTATTAGTATCTAAGGTATTGACTACTTTAGTATAAAGAGCAGGATATAAAACGTGAGACCCACCACAGCGTTTTAATAGTGACCAGGAAACTATTTATTTAGAGTTAATAGGAACTTTGAAAGCTCCAGCTTTTTACTGGCCTCTGAAAATTCTTTTAAACCTTTGTCTGAAACTTTAAGGTGTTGTTTTCCGCTAATATTTTTTCTCACTACAAGCTTTCAAAGGCCGCAGCTGTTTATACGTTTCACTCTTCTCTCTCTCATCCACAACAAATTAATGAGCAGTTAAATGACTACAGCATACCCCAGCTCAAAGATAACATGTTGCTTCATAACTCAAACAAAAGAGATGCATCTTTTGTATCATGTTATGAATCTAAGGCCTTGTTTATCTACATTTCTATATGAAACCAACAGATGCTAGGAATCCAGGTGTAAATAACTTTGATAGTAGTTGATACACGGGTACCTCAGTGTGTAACCTCAGAGAAGAACTACTAGTATCAAGTAAATGGACATCGCACATTCATGGAAAAGAAAGGTCTTTTCGAGTATTTTGAGAGCATTTCAAAATCTGACAGCATTACTGAAAGGCTTACAAAGTAGATGAAGTCTGCCTTAGTGTCTCAGAGAAACGGATGTCAAAATTACTTCCATGTATTGCTGTATGATCGACATTGATATTGACATTTTCAGTGAAATCCATTCAATAACGTAAAATAAACGAAGCATCAGCAGCCTAATATAAGAGAATGTGCTGTCTGGACAAAGATCATAAGATCTAAATTATTGCAATATTCTTCAAAATAATTTGACAGAACTATAAAGTAGGACTACCTTTGTCAATGTTTTGGTTTGCAGTAGCAACTAGACTATTTTGAAATACATGTACTCAAGAAAACTTAGTTTAAAGAAAGTGTGATGCTGGAAAGAAAATGCATCGTACTGGATCATAGCGTTGATCCCGCACGAATATGATTGACATTTGGTTGCATAACAGTCAACTGTTACAACAAACCAATGATGCCAGGTATCCAAACATCTCCACCATCAATATTTTCAAAAGGAGAATTACAAAAAAAATTACCCTATTTAATAATAATAATAATAATAATAATAATAATAATAATAATAATAAATAACAACAACAACAACATGTGTCACGTTGCTGACAGGGGAGGGGGGTTGGTCTGCCAGCCAATGAGTGTTATGTAATTTATCCCAGGTAGCCTTAACCCTTTCTTGAATTAAAATAGTTTAATCAAAAATAAGAATGAAGTCC
>JBCAUI010108986.1:0-18863 GCA_038406195.1 Haplosyllis anthogorgicola
CCTCTAATTATTGGAGATTGAAATTATTCCGAATTATGAGAATGGTTAATGGAATATTACGGTTAATATTACAACATAAGTGAACCAGAATCAAATAGCATAACAAAGTAAATTTAAATTCGGAATACGATCGTTTGTTTCCACAGTAACCTTTAAGCCCAATACCCTACTCTGCGGATTGTGAAATTAAATATTAGCAAAAGTTGTGTGCTCGCTGACATGAGAAGTTCATGAAGAGCAACAGCATGATGCCGGGCTACAGGACATATGGGGCTACAGGACATATGGACCTACAGTCCTGGCAGGTGCTGCAATTGAATAGTACACCAGCTCTTAGAACTGCCACCAGAGGGAGGCCACAAACGAGGACATCAAGAAACCAACCACCAATTGGCAGCGGACTGGAAGATGGAAGGGATGGATCAGTTCACCCATCTAGGGGTCAAGCCCTTGACTGGAGGATACAGCCACCCTTGAATGAACAGGCAGTGCAGGAGGCCCTGTGGGTGGTGGTCTATAACCGAAATATGGTCGCAATAGCCAGAGTGACCTATGTGGTTGGGAGATCACCTCCCTGACTGACAGGATACAAGTACTAGAGGGAGTTTGTGCCGATCATCAGAGCAAGCTGGAAGCACTCCTGACTCAAATAGCTCAATTCGATGGACCAGACCCATTTATGAGACCTGATGCGCATGATCGGCAGGAGCGGGAGAGGTCTTGATCCAGGGACCCACCCAGGAGATCAATATCAACAGAACAGAGATTGATACCTAACAGCACTGGAACAATATCCAGGCTGAGGCTTGGGGAGTTCAGTGGACTCATCAAGCTTTGCCAGTCATCTACGACTAGCTCCCCAGGACACTAAATGAGGACTGGAGGGCTCTTTGGCTATCTCAACATCACTAAGTGGCACCCGACCTACCCTGCTGCACCATGGTGCTAGTGACCCTATAGAACCACTATCACCCCACCATAGGTTGACCCACGGTATGCCTCAAAATGCAAAGATTATCCCAAGCTTCTGTGGAAAGGAAAGTGAGGATTGGTGAATTTGGTTGGCTAGGATGGAACTAGTGGGTGACAGTAATCAGTGGACAATTGAACAACGCTGATGCGTACTGTTATCAGTCTCATGAGACCAAGCAGCAGAGTTCATTTTCTGGACTCTGAGTAAGGATTTGCGGGATGATTACTCTGCCCTTGTTCAGGAGATGAACATAAGATTTGCAAAGCTGGAAACACCTCAGACCTTTTGGGCAAAGTGGAGCACTTTGAGATAAAGGCCTCGAGAAATGGAGCAGGACCTAGTGGCTTACATCAAAGTCGTATATGAGCGAGCTTTTCCAGGAAGAGACCTGAAGACAAAACAAGAGGACATGTTGTCCAAATTCACCGAAGCCTTGATGGACCAAGATCAACAGTTGGCCATTGAGTTTGGAAAGGAACCCCGGACCATTGAAGAAGCGGTTAACTATTCCTTGCACTATCTAGAGGCCAAATGGTCCCGTCGCCACCAGGGCTCAATAAGGATGTTACAAGATGACGACCCAGATGAGATGATGGACACCAACACTCAGGGCCTGTGTATTAGGTCTAATGGAACAACCACTAGGGGAGGAAGTGAGGAAAGCCTACTGCACCTTCACTCAGACAAGGGAGTGAACTAGGAAACCTGATACACAACCTAACAACTCCATCAGTTGACTCTAGACTAGACGGGTTAAGCACTGAGGATCTGCAGAGGGTTGCCAAGTTCATAAACAACCTACAAAGTACCAACTTGCCAGAGGCAACAATCACACCAACTATCCACAAAATAGGCACTGGGCAAAAGCCCCAGGGCCCCTGTTATGGTTGTGGAACCATGGGACATCTCAGTTTTGATTGTCCAACAAAGCCACAGAATGGAGGACCCAGGCATCCCCGAGTTCTGGGGCCTTGCTATCTGTGTAATAAGATGGGACACATTGCAAGGGACTGTGATGGGAGGATGACCGAAACAATGCAGGACCAGGCTGGGACCCCGAACCTGCCTGCAGTGAACCCACAGAGGGGACTGACTACCACTGCAGCAGCAGCTGGTAGTAATTTAGGGAGTGGTGGAGTCACGACTGATTGACTAATGGTAGGAAGGGGCCATGTAGGTATGGTGGGTGTGGAAGGTGACGTGGATGGTAATGTATCTGTAAATAGCTTAGGTGATATGGGAGCTATTGCACCAGTCATTGCACAAACTGATAACACAGATAATGGTAGTCCTAACACAAATAGTGAATATAGTAGTATAAGTAGTACAGAAATGGCAAGTCAAGAACCCACTGATGATGACGCTACTGAGCAAATATACTGCTGACAGGTAACAGATGATCCATTACCTGAGGAGGTAGGTATAGCAGGTGGAACAGGTATATGGAAAGGGGGAGAGGAGTCTGTCAGACACCCTAGTCAAGATGATCCAAATGACAACCTGGATGACCTTTGGACTGACTACTTAGGCACAAATTTGCCCAAGGAAAGGGGGGCATATATTTGTGAGGGAGTGGAGGGAGTAGGCATAATCTTTCTGCTTGATTCAGGGGCATCTAACAGTTTTATCTCTGATAAGGTGTTCTATCATATCCCTAGATTCAAAATACCCATATTGCATGCCCCAGGATCATGTAGTCAAGCAGGTGAAGGGAAGGTACCAATTCTGGGAAGGGCACATTTTAAATTTCCACTGGGGCCACTAAAACTAGAACGTCTCATAACAGTAGCTAAGATAAGGGATGATGCTTTTTTGGGTGATGATATCCTATGAAGGGACCATTTCTTAGGGCCGGCTGATTTGCTGTACTCTGAAGGAGTACTGAAAATTGGTCAGCACAGGATTCCTCTATGAATGGTAGGAGCATCTATGGATGCTATTTGAACAGTAATGGTAGGGGAGGAGGTTATACGTCCTTTGTCTGAGAAGTTACTTGATGCCTTTCTGGAAAGGCGGACTAGTGACTCTCCAGGGGAAGAGCCTATGCTGGTCAAAGGTAACTCCTCCTTCATTGACCGGTATGGTTGTTTGGTGACACCAACGGTGGTGGACAGTAGGAAGAAAGTAGGTGTGAAGGTTAGAGTATTCAACCCTTCCCTGGGCCCCGTCTGCATCCCAGGGGATGTTATGGTAGCATGGCTAGCCCAGATAAAGGTTGAGGGGGTGCTCAGTGAAGAGGAGCATCCAGGTGAAGCTGGTAACATGGAGTGTTGCCGGAGGATTCAGTGTGATAGAGACCTGTTGGGTATGGAACAGGGGCTGCAATCAGGGGCCAGTAAGGGAGCTGGCAGTGAGAGTCCTGAGGGCTCAGGTAGAACCAGCCATGGGAGCTGGCAGTGATGGAGCCCTGGGGGCTCAGGTGGAAATGGCCCTGGGGGCTGATATTGGAGTAGTAAAGGAGCCTGGGGCTCAGGTGAAGCAGACACCGGAAGCCATGGAGATTGATGAAGGTAGTCCATGGTTTGTTCCCGAGAATCAAGTTCTTTGGAGAATCCTCATTGAGGAGGAATCCCCAGCTACTGCTGAGGATGTAGAGGGGACCACCAAGGATAAACCCGACCTAATAGGTGAGGTCGGTGATGTGAACATTCCTCCTCACCTACAGGATTTAGTAGCCCATCCTTAAAAGGATGGGATGGAGAACAGAGCCAAGCCAGAAGGGATCTCCTGATACAGTATCAGGATGTGTTTTCCAGGGATCAATGGGATATCAGTAGGACACACCTAGTGGAACATGAAATCAATACAAAGGACACACACCCATTTCGGTGCTCCACCCTGGACCACCCCAAAAAGCATGGAGGCAGAGGCCCAAGAGACCCTAGAGAAGCTTAAGGAACAGGGCCTGGTGTGATTGTCGACGAGCCCTTGGGTGATCCCTTTCTGTTTTGTAAGGAAATCAGATGGCAGTCTGAGAACTAGTATAGACTACAGAATGTTGAATTCAGTAACCAAACCTGTAGCCAACCCTATCCCAAAGACTCAGGACTGTATTGATGCTCTTGCTGGACCGACGATCTTCTCAACAGGAGATTCTTCAGCCGCATATGACCAGGTACCCATGAAAGAACAAGACATTCCTAAGACCACTTTTATCACCAAGTTTGGGCTGCTCGAGTGGCCGGTAATGCCAATGGGAATCATGAATGGACCTACCACATATACGCAGGTTGTTGAGCTGGGCCTGGCAGGCCTGCAGTGGACCACTTGTGTCATTTACCTGGATGACATCATAGTGTTTGCAGCAGACTTCGATGAACACCTAAATGGCTCAGAGAAGTATTACTCTGCTTCTGACAGGGTGGTCTTAAATTGAAGCCTGGTAAGTGTCACTTCTTTCAAAGAGAGGGGAAGTTTTTAGGATATGTAGTCAACACAGAAGGTGTGCTTCTGAACCCTGACAACATTAATAGGGTCAGACAGTGGCCTCAGCCTACGAATGCATCATAAGTCGGGGGCTTCTTAGGCCTTGGACATTATTACAGACATTTCATTAAGGGCTATTCGAGGAAGGCCCAGCCCTTAATACATCTGACTAAGAAGGACGTCCCTTTCCTGTGGATGCCCGAGTGCCAAAAGGCCTTTGACACATTGAAACAGGAATTGGCTGGTGCCGGCATCATAGTTCATCCTTTAGATGAGGATCAGTATATCTTAGACACAGATGCAAGCCTAGATTGTATAGGTTGTGTTCTGTCCCAGGTCCAAGAGGGAAAGGAGAAAGTAATTGCTTATGGAAGCCGCACTTTAAGCCAACCAGAATGAAACTACTGCATCACAGACTGTGAGCTTCTGGCAGTACAATATTTCATGGAATATTATAGACAATATCTCCTAGGCCAGAAGTTCCTGGTATAAACTGATCATCAGGCCCTCAAGTGGCTGTTCAGCTTGAGAGAGCCCAAGGACAGGATTGCCCGATGGCTGGAAGTTCTGTCCACTTATCAATTCTCAATACAGCACAGATGTGGGACAAAACACTCTAATACTGATTCTTTATCTAGAATTCCATGATCAGACCCTCAAAACTCCAATTGCTCAATCATCACTGAAGAAGAAGGTCTGTTACCCTGTGGTCCATGTCCAAAGTGTCTGAAGAGGGCGGAAACCATGAAGAGTAGCCTATGGCTCACAGGGGCTACAGAGGGTGAAGGCCCTAGATGCAGGTCACAGATGACACAAACTGACCCAATTGGAGATTCAACCATGGTGATCCGACAGGTCACATCCTGTCAGGGAAATTGAAAACAATGACGGAAACTGGGCCGAACAGGCAGAGCCCACCAAGCATGTTCAAGGGGAGTCATCCCCTTGGAATTCCTATTCCAGCCAACAATTTGAAGAACTATTGATGAGAGTGATGAAACCACTTCCATGGCTCCTGTTAAAGACTCCCCATGGATGCTGGCGCACTCACGGAGGACTCTGCGAGAAAAACAATTGAAGGACCCTGATATCGCTCCAATGATCAAGTGGAAGGAGAGTGGCCAAAGACCTTTGGGGTGGAGGTATCAGCTGTTAGCCCAGCCTCCAGACATCTTTGGTTATATTGGGACATGATTACAATAGACGATGGTGTATTATTTAGGCCCTTCCATAGGAGAGATGGAACAGGCACACACTGGCAGCTGATTGTTCCTTGTGAACTGAGGGAGGAGGTCCTCCTCAATGTTCATAAAGGAAGGCTGGGGAGACACCTGGGAAAATGAAAAACTAGGGAGAGATTGATACAGAATTTCTATTGGTTTGAAGTCCGTAAGGATGTGGACCTGTATGTAAAGAGTTGTGGTGTGTGTGAATCCATTAAGAAACCTACTAAAACACCCCATGCCCCTTTAGGACAGATGATGGTTGGGGGAACCCTTGACAGACTGGCCACTGATATCATGGGACCCCTGATGGAGTCTCGTCAAGGAAATACCCACATTCTCATGGTGACCCAATTATTTCACTAAATGGGTAGAGATCTTTGCCATCCCCAATCAGTCAGCTGAGACCTGTGCTGGCATCATCCTTAATGAGGTAATAGCTTGCTTCGGATGTCCACTCACATTGCATAGTGACCAAGGATGTAATTATGAAAGTCAGCTGTTTACCGAGATGTGCAGATTAATGGGTGTTAGGAAAATGAGAACCACAGCCTGAAACCCAAAATGTAATGGCCAGGTTGAGCGGTTTAATAAAACTCTCATCAGAATGATTAAAGCCTACACCATTGGTCAAGCTGACAAATGGGACCAACATTTGGAGTGCCTGGCTGGTGCCTACAGAAATCCAGGCACAAAAGTACTGGCTTGACCCCCAACTTCATGATCTTAGGCTGAGAAGTTCGGACTCCAGAAGAATTGCAATATGGGTTACACACACACGAGTCAAATCCTTCATATGGTGCCTATGCAACTAAGCTCAGGATGAAGTTACAACATGCTCATGATATCACTAGAAGCCACTTGGGAACAGCTGCCAAGCAACAGAAAGCTTTATATGACATAAGGATACACAAAAATAAGTATAAGATTGGTGACTTGGTATGGCTACAGACAGAACGGAGTCAATTGGATATTGCACACAAACTAAGGTGCCCCTTTGAGGGCCCCTTTATGGTTCGGAAACATGAAATTGACTATGAATTACAATTGCAATGTGGAAAATGCATGGTAAACCATGATCGCTTGAAGCCTTGCCATGGGCTGAAACAACCAGCCGGATATTATTGTGCCCTTGTGGAGGCTAAGACAGAGGCCTCTCCACCTCAGCCCACACTACCTTAAGCCCCTTTGGTCTGAAGGGACCCTGTATCTGGCTTTGTGCCAGCAATCTAGTAGAGTCATTTAATTTCTTATCCTTTGATCTTTTTAATAGGTTGACCAACATGATGGAGTACAATGGGGTTTATGATCCGCAACAGTGCACCTGATGTGAATTTGTAGTAAACAGGGGGGAGGTAATACAGCACTTTCTGCATGAGGAATTGGCTGATTGGCAGGTGCCCTTTGTGTGTAGTGGTTGTGGGTACTGCATCCATAAATGAGGGATGGCATGGTGGCACTGGCAGGATGTGCATAAGGAGAAAAAAAAGAGTGCTAGCTTAGACTACCTTTGTATGGGGACCTTTATGGATATGTCCACAGAAGAAATGGTGCAACACCCTGCCTTCTTGTGACACAATAAGCCAACCCCTGCGAAGAAACAGAAACATAGGAGGGCCCTACACTCATTCAGGACCTCAAACCAGCATGACGAAGGATCACAGGATCCATAGCAGGATAGATGTATCCTGCAGATTTGGTGCAACTGTGTGATTCTATCTTGGAGGGAGCTGAGAAGGCAGATGATCCATCAGCCCCTAGCAGTCCAGAGCATCTGGAAATTATAGAAAAAGAAGGACGACTCCAGTGGAGATGAAATGGAAAGCAAAAAAGAAATAAAAGTGGTCTCAGGTCTCAACATCTTGGAAGCGTCACTGAAAAAGTCCTTGCAGCAAGGTAGATGCAGCTGATGCAACAGCAGGGAAGCATAACCAAAAAAGTCCTTCACTTGGCAAGTGAGATGCTGCTAATGCTGACAGCCAATCCAAGGACCCTGAAGCAAAGAGACAAAGGATGGGGAGGAGACACGGCCCCCACCTAGCAACACTGAGACCACAATAGGTCAATTGGCTGAAATGAATGGATTACTGCAACATGTGATCCAGGGACAGTGAGCAGTATTCCAGATTCCCTCTATTCTACAGAAGTGGACTGGCATGATCGCAGACATACTGGAAGAGTGTAGGAACCACTGAAAATTACAAAATAGCCAACTAGATATTGTGGTGCAGAATCAGCGAATCCTCAAGGAGCAAACAGACTACTTGAGAATAAACTTGCAAGTAGCTGATGCACTCATCAGGGAGTGGGAGCTGTCTTGAGGGGAACACCAAGGATGCCTACCCCACCGGCAAGGAAACCAAGGATCCCTCCTCCGATTATGTTTAACTTGCCCCCTTTCACATAATTCCTCAGTAGTCTCGGAGTCCCAGAACACAGCTATTCGATAGGTAGACTATGCATATGGAATGTTGTAGACTGGGATTTTAGGAATACGGAATGACTATGGAAATTGATGGATAAACGGACTCATGGATCTCATTGGAAACTGACTAAAAGCAAATCCATTTTCTTTCTGGAACACAAAGGGACAAAACAATGGCAATCTACCATGAATAAATTATGTTAAGTACCAGCAGGATAGTGCTGTCACATGCACATGACCACTCAGTAGGGAATTGCATGACAAGCAGATGGATAGAGATGTGAACAAAGAACAAATTCCGGGGGCAGGTGCTTGCCCACCCTACCATGGTACACTGCTCCCTGGATATATCGATATCGCTTATATTGATATCCCGCTTATATTGATACTTTTTGTCCGCACTAAATTAATAGACCCTCATATTAATTGTTCCACTTATATCAATATCCCGCTTATATCGATGCTATTTTCCCGCACCAAAAATCTCGATATATCCGGGGACAATTGTATTAGGGTCAATTGTCCCTATTACGAAATAAATTATATTTTAATTACTTTATTTCAGGAAGTCGAATACAGAGATGAATGATGTTCGATGGCAACAACGGAAGAAACAGTTCTCCCCGAAGAAAACACAAAGTAAGCCCGAAAGTCTGGAACAGTCACCTTTCACAAAAAATTGCAAATGTCCATCAAAAATAACTGCTAAAATATTATGTAAAATTTCTTGAAGATTTATGACTTTTGCGAAAATATTGCACTAGTAATTTAAATTTCGATAATGTCGGAATTCAAAATGTCAGTTTTGAATTTATTTTAGAATTTGTTTTGGTGTCCATTACTGTGATGATAAACAAGAGATGATCCTAAAATATGAATATTATAAAAAAAAATCCGGTTTCACTTTGCACCTTCATACTCCTTGACAGGAGCTTATTTATTGCACTTGTTTGCATGTCTACTTTGTTTTGTAGATTCACATCGTGCCACTGGAAGCTTGAGTGCAAGATATAAAACACAAGTTTCACAGCACAACAATCAACTCAGTAACGTGCAACAACTTTTTCCATCTGATTTTGAAGGTGAGCAGTTGTTTATTGTTATGCATCGTCTCATTCAGTCATTCACTACATGTACCTGCTGCAATTTTGTGTTAAATGCGTTGAAGTTTCCAAGTGACTTTCACGTTACACATTTAATTTCTTGTGGTGCATTTAATTCTATATCTTGGTCAAGATTCCAACTTTTATTTTAAATCGTTGTTCTTCAGATTCTATGGACATCCCAGACGATGACTTGTTGGACAACATTGACCTGGAAGATCATGTAGGTGCTTCTGTCCTATACAAAATGTGTGCTCGTTTTGCTGACGATATTTACATAACATGAGTAGCAAAACAAGTGGATTGAAATAAACGTGTAAATGGGAATATATGAACATGTTCCTCTTTCTTGGTGGGTGTTATTTATCTTTCTGGAAAGTGATATTCTTCTTGCTTCCTTCAGTGGGACCAGGATGATATGGACATAGAGGAAATGATGGATGATGCAATGACGAGTGTTGAGCAGCAGAGTTTACTGTGCAGTGCTCCCGCCCCAACACACAGAGAAAAATACACACATAAAGACGAGCACCCACAACAACACAGACGACAGAGCCAAACAGTGCGAAGAGAAACGAATGCTCAGACTAGTCATGTAAATTTCTTAGGAATGTCAAATAATAACTTTGAGAACGTCACTATCAACATAAATGTAAATGCGGAAACCGATTTGTCAAATAACAAAACTTTTACAAGTCAGTTGAACAAGAGCGGTGTGGACAGAGATGAAAAAAACATTGCACAACAGAAACTCGATGCTTTCATGACAAAACCGATTTCAAGTATGAAAGAAGTTAAAGTAAAACCAATGAGTCAAAAATCTTCGTACACGGGAAACGGTTGTGGAGGTGTAGGTCAGTATAAGTTTACCGCTATTTCATGTACAGTAAAGTCTGTAATACTCTGTATTGGACGAACTCTCCATTTCTCATGAGAAAAGTACGTGAATGACAGTAGGTTAGCCCAATGGAGTACAACATATTAAGTGAAATTAATTTGGTGATTGATAATTAGTATGTGGATGATAGTAGTTTGCCCAATGGCTGGTACGCCTCATACATGTTTTACTGTACAAGAAATTTGTGCATCATTAAGGCAAAACATTCATGTACGGAACTGAGAAAATGTTTTAAACTGAAGAAGCAGGTTTCAGTCACCTTTCAACGCAACTACGTTTTATTTTAAAATATAGTGAAATGAATCTGCAGATAATAAATCCTAAATTGTCTTGTGTATTATGCCAAAAAATTTATCCCTTATTGATTGTAGGTCTTTATTCTGAACCGTTTACTTATCTGTCTCTCATCAATCGACTACACACAGGAGATCATCCGATCACGGTCAAAGTCAAGGTAAATAGGTCACATATTCTTTAAAATCTATACGGTGCAAATTGTCAATAAAAGGGAAAAACAATGTGTTGACAGTCTAGTCGTCACAAAGCAGGGTGCTGTTCAAGACTGGTCCTACTGTATTTTATAGGCGTATGTTGCGACAATGTTGAGTAAGCTGGAGCACAACGGAGGATCCCAGTGGTCGTTAACGGTTAAAATCAACGATGGAACTGCAGCGGTGGATGTAGACATCAGTGATCAGGTGTGTTACACCTAATACACTGGTAGAAATTCAGTTTTACACACATGTAATTCAGTTTCTGTTGTGTATTCCAAGGTTTTTCGAAGTTTGATAATACTGGTCATCAACACCTTTAGTCTATTAATTTAAGAAGAAAATAAAACTGGTCATACACACCTTTAGTCTATTAATTTAAGAAGAAAATTTTTGTACAGTTCTGTAAAATAGGGTCTTTTAATGTGAAGTTAAGTAGTTTTGTTCCATGATGAAATTGATTTTGATATTGTGTTACAGGTTCTAACGCAACTGATTGGATTCTCAGCTGCAGAGTGTCAGGTAAATCTACAAGTACTTGCCAAAGTCATTGAAAGCAATTGTCAATAACGGAAAAACAAGTTCATGGCCGTTCTTTTTATTCTAGGCATATGTTCTTGTATTTTCAAGATTGCATTTTGATGTATGTAATGTGGAATAGAGATGTCAACAAGCCGTAAGCTAGCTTGTGAGCTTAAGCTGGCAGTTGAGCTTGGCTTGGCTTAAGCTAAATTATTTTAGCTTGTGGCTTGAATGGTATACTAAATGTAGTACATGTAAATTATTGCCATGAAAATCAAAGTTAAGTTATGCAGCCAGGAGTTATACATGAGTTAATCACACTTTCCTCACAACCTGAGAATATGACTATTGTCTTTATTTTCAAGACAGTTTTACTATTGTGTTATTGCCATACTGACTTTGAACTTTACTTAAGCTATATGGATGGCTTCTTTTCACACACTAGAAAAGTATTAAAGATACTTAGATAAAGTGGTTGAGATATAGAAAATAATTAAATATTTTATCAATGATAAAAATGCAAGTACTTGGCTTAAGCTGGCTTGTAGTGCAAGCCAACATAGGCAAGCCAGCTTAAGCCGTGAAATTGAGCAAGCTGACATCTCTAATGTGGAATGGACAATTCCTCGATGACACTCGAAGCACATTCAATGGACCGTTTAAAATGCAAATCTATTTTATTTCTGACTTGTTTGTAGAACCTGAGAGAAAGGGCTCGCAGTGATGCAAAAGTTAAACAGAAATTAAAACAAGTTAGTTATCTTTATGAAGCCTTGTGAAATCCTCATTCCAAGTTTAATATGCTATTTCAAAAGTGTCCATGCATTGACCAATAATGTCCGAGTTGCTATGTTTATCTTTGATAAAATTCATTCATTTTGATTCTTCAATAATGGCATCCATATTTTAGATACTTATAAGAATTAAAAGATTAATCCAAGTATTACGTGCTAATTATATAATCTACACATTTGGAAAAATTCGTGCGACTCATGCAGATTTACAGACGCTGTTAATCTCCTACTTATCAGTGTTGTATTGCTTATTTGAGCTAAAACATTAGTAAACAATTATTGCAGGGTATACTGAAGTGTCAACAGACACTAACTGACCTATCATGTATAATGGAACTGGAAGTGAAGGGAAATTCGACAAACCATACTCTTCGTCAACTGTACTCGCTAAAAGCTGACGACCCGATGACGTTACAAGACCGATACAAATAGAATTGATACGTTTACTCGTAAGATTTATTGTCCTCAGTTGTTAAGTTGATCATCTGAAAACAGTCCCCAACCAGGTTGGCAGTGTCATACATCATTAGATTCTGTTTTCAACAACGCTAAAGTAACAGTGTACATGAACATGTGAGTCTCAACTGTTAAGTGGACATGTTTTAGAATACGGAAAAGGAAATATATACATTATCCGCGTTACATCCATGGTTATGCTTGTTATGTTAATGTAAGAATGAGATGAGATTAGCTCCAAGCAATTTTAATGTAGGACTTTGAAGAACCCATCTTGAGCAGCACCCGTTGTGGGCGACATCCTGCAGTTGACAGGTTCTACTGTAGGAAAATTATTGCATGGCTTGGTAAGACTACACGTCTCTTAATGTTGTTAAATCCTATCGTTATTCACATAAAATTCGTTACAAAGTTTAGCGTTTCTTGTTCAGTTATTACATGTACATTGAAATGAAACGAAGAGGTGAAACAACAGCTTGCATAAAAGATACACTCCTCCCTGGATATATCGATATCGCTTATATCGATATCCCGCTTATATCGATACTTGTTTTCCGCACCAAATTAATAGACCCTCATATTAATTGTTCTGCTTATATCGATGCTATTATCCCGCACCAAAAATATCCATATATCCGGGGAGAAGTGTATTTTGTTTAGTTCTGACGGAAGAGGGTATCATATTAACTCATTACATCAAGGACAAAACCACCTTTTGGCCGTATTCCTGTTAGATAATATGTCTCTACGGGAAATTGGTACCGAATAATGAGAGATCCATCCTAGAGTGTACTAATTAAGAGGGATGTACCACTTTAGTAATATAAACAACCAACTTCCAAGAATTTAGCTGTGTATCATATTTATTTTGAATACAATGACACAGTACTTTATTTGGTTTTGATTCATCTCTAACATATTCCATGTCTAACTTGAGCCAAACTTCACATCCTTTTCCCAATTCCTTTCCTCTTTCACATTACAGTGTCTGTAGCAGTGACATTACCAGTATTTGTGCTGGAAACCTTTACTTAATGTACATATGTATAACTATACAAAATGTATACACGTATGTACAGGATACAAAAATAGATAGCAAGCATTTTATTATTATTGTTTTAGTGCATTACTGATATTCTCCCTCAGAACCTTCCAGTGTGGGTTTTCCAGCTTAATAAATGTACATGTATTACATACACAAGTGAATTTACAATTATTACATATTGGAAGTTTAATACTACAAAACCTGTCTGGGATTTTCTATCTCAACAATCATCGTTTGAGCATATTTCCATGATAAATTTGCAGTATCCGTTTTAAAAAAGTTCTACCGTTTAATTTACACAATCCAATTACATGTATTATGGACTGAATTCACACACTCAAACTATTATTTAGCATACCAATAACTGATGACTGTTTCTTTTATTTCTTATAATTCTCCCAGGCATTTATAAATTATACGGCAGAAACACAATTCAGTATGTGGTCCTGATGCTTTCAGACTTTAAGGTGTGAAACGAAACATGGTTGTTCACAAGTTAAATTATTAAGTTAACTTTTATGGCACCGTTTCAACACATGGTTTTCAAACGGTATTGTCATTAAAACAAAAACAGTTCAGATACATCATAGACAATCTCCAGTGCGAAAATTTGGCCAAAACGAAATTAGCTCGACCATTATCTAATTTGTTATTATTAATGAGTTAATCATGTCAAACGAAATACTAGTTTACTCAATATTCTCATTGTATGCTTAGAAGTTGATATGTGTTCGTTTCGACGGAAAAGATATATACCAGTAGACATCGCGTCAAGAGAATGATTTGTCGGACAAACCACTTCATTCGTGTGAGACAAGACATTCTTTTCAAGGGTTTTCCCTTCAAGATTTACCCATATTTGGATGTTATTTTCTCAAACATCTCGCATTTTTACTTGTGTAAGGATAACATGAAAATTATGTAATAGGTACTAGCTATGTTGCCTTTCAAGAATTGGCTACACATTTTTTTGACACGAATTTTTTTTATTAAAATCCATTTCTAAATTCTCTTCTCATTTCAGCTGTACAGCTTGATATTTTGGCAAGTTTTACCAAAAACATTCTTTTCATATAGACAAAATGTACTTATAAAGGCACAAAAAGTCATTCCCTTCATGGATATGAGAAATATTCCCTTCACACAGTTAAATTACAGAAGAAAATACACTTGTCCCCGGATATATCGATATTTTTGGTGCGGAAAAATGGCATCGATATAAGCGGGATATCGATATAAACAGAACAAATATCTACATATTTTAATTTGACTGACTGCAAAAGATTGTATCGATATAAGCGGGATATCGATATATCCGGCGAGGAGTGTACTTCTTTCCAAACCAAAGCATTCGTATGAAAGAAAAATTCTCTTCACAGGTCATTCTCTTCAAGCGATGTCCACTGTATTTCATTATAAGGCAAATCATGGAATATATTTCATTGGGATATGTCAATTTAAATACATTATACAAAGTATTTGCGAAATTCACATTCACGCAACAAAATTAATTGGTGTTCTCACTATTATTCTCAGTATTTTATTTTATTTAATTATTACTGCATACAGCAATCAAGAACAAAGCAAAACTGCGTTAAAATGATGCATTGCTTTACAATGCTTGCAAATGGTTTCTACTGCATGTACAAGGTGCATCATCATCCTTTCTGCTCAAATGGGATGTTTAAATTCACTTTTAATTGCGAGCCAATCCTAACTTTAGGATCGATCCTAACTCAGTAATGCATTAAAGCAATATTAATTTAGGATCTCCGCTAATTTTAAGACTGGTTCTTTTCCACTGTGAATCCAATGTGACGAAAGAGTCGTAATTCCTGATACATTTAAAAACGCATCAAGCTCTCCTTTTTTATCTTTGCACATTTGGCCGATGCACAATTTTATGTATGATGCGCCCACTTTCAGTGTTATTCACAAAGTGTTGAAACCTACATGCCTCTAAGTCTTAACAGGAACACAAACCCTTATATTTGCACTTATTACATCATCACACGGTTTATACATAATTATAATACAAATAAAACTTTAAAACTTTTTAGAAACCTTATTTACAAAATATTCAAATTCATTAAAACTAAATCACTAAGATTCAAGCTCTCTAGATTCGTGAAAACAGTTAACAGTGTAATTATATATCTTAAAAAGTTACTGGTATAAAAGCACTTCATAATAACAGCCTTCAATTAACTATGAAAACCGGTACAATATACATGATTACTATTTGCACACTAAAAGAATACATGTCTTGGCAGTTCATCTAACTTTACTCATTTACACAATATTTGTTGACAACTGCAATAAGGAGGGACTAGAAGGAAACAAAATAAACAAAATGCAGTTGCCACATGTTGTTACTAAATATACACACGAATGATAAAATAAAATTGCATACATCCAAAGTGTAGATCCTTCTACAAGTCAACGTCTTTATCCCCCCGACTAATAACTAGACTTTGAAAACCTGTATTTTTAAACCTTGTACATTTAATGATAATACTCGATACATTACAGCAGGCATTTCAAGGTCTTTTTGGAAAGTTATAAATCCTTGCCATGCCACACACTTGTCATGGCGCTACTTTTGCGTTACAAATATTTGTGGCGACAACACAGCAATCTGCTGCACGAGCATTACTGCATTTTCACGTTTTGTTCGAAATTGAAACCGTTTACTCATTCAAAATATCATTTCCTTGAGTATTTTATATTCCAAAACATAATATTATAAATAAAACTTAAGCACACCAGGGTAAAATGCCGTCCTTTCTTAACGTCCGTTCAAACTGGTTTCTATTTCTCTTTGTGCTTTGGAGATTTTCGGACGTTCTACTGGTGTGTTCTCGCCTATTTCAGTAGCGAACATTTTCATTTTATCGCGAAACGACATCCTTTCAGGAACAGGCCCTTTGGGTGCTAAATTGTCTGCTTTCTGTCGTGCAATCCTGTCCCTTGGATCCCGATAAATTTCCTGTGCACCTACCACGCCTGGAGTGGATGTTACGACAAGAGTCTGATTGTTAATACCCTGGTTTTCGGGAGTCCTGTATGAATCAAACACCTCGTTTGACATTGGTGTGGTTGGCATGGCCGTACCGTATGAGCCTCTCTGGAAGTACTGTTGTCCCGAAGCCTCGGACAGACTTGAACCAGAGCTAGAACCACGTGTATATATAAACGTTGGGTTCTGCACACTGCCTGCGGGCCCAGTACTGCTTGCTGCAGGCGACTCAGAATCCGCTGGCTGAAACCCTAAACTGGCCTCGGATGAGGTGGATGGGTACGGATGCGTCTGAATCTCTGTAGTAAGGTTCGAGTCAAATGAAACACTTTTCTTAGCACCGTACATTCCCAGGGATTCCACCGGTGCGGGCATGGCCCTCATCCCGGTTGAACTGACTGATCGCAGTGGAGGAGGCCCGTTGAGGTGGTTTGAGTCTCCAGCAGCTGTAGAACTATTTGGCAAATGTGAGGCACTCTGTGATCGGTAACCAGGCAGCTGATTAGCTACGTCGTATGATGAATTCCTTTCGGGTGGTGGTGGGGCGTACTGCCCAGGCCTACTGTTGTCCGCTTGCTGACTTGTCGGATAATTGTTCATGCGACCCATGTCTTGTGAACTTTGTGGAGGCTGCTTGTAAGCTGGGTCATTATATCCTAAATGGCCGTACTTTTCGAACCTCTGTCTTTCTTCCTGTTTTTCCCTCTCTCGCTCCTGTTGTCGCTCCATCATTCTCTGTCGTGCAGCATCCTCCTCCTGCCTGCGTGCCTTTTCTCTCATTGCTCGTTCCTCCTCCTCCCGTGCTGCCTGCATTTCCCTCATCTGTTCACGTTCCTACAATACAAGAACACAAACGTATTGTTCTCCATGAAGCTGTTAGTTAGGATTTTCTTTAACACATGTATGTAGGGAACATTGCATAGAATTCACACATAATTTTATCAATTCTTTTGCACCAAATGTTGCCTAATATTAATGAAACATCCGATTTCATGTAAGTGTTTTTAAAATGTACGTCTTTCTATCTAAATCAAATACCGTCCTTACTGTTTCCCTATGTCAACAATATGGTTTTCAGGAAAACTACATAAAACTATGCTAAATTTCCAATTCTTGACTAAAACGGGGGTAAACTGCATTTGAAAGGCATGATACCACTATTAAAAGCAACACCAAAACACAGGGTGACTGCGAAACACTTCAGCACGACATTTCAACAACAAACGGGAAAAGGTTGTTCATGTTATGACAACATCCAAGGAGAATTTACCCTTTCTCTTCGTTTGCGCAGTTCCTCTCGTTCTTTTTCACGCCTTCTCTCGTCCACGATACGTTGCTGCCGTAACTGCTCTTCCTGCTGCCTTCTAGCCTGTTCCCGTAATTCCTAGTAACGGTATAATACAGCAGATCGTACATGCACTAGTTAGCATGGAGGACATTAGCTGGAATATTTAAACAGCGTTTCTGCTATTGTTATTGCCAGTGTGTCAAACTTGGGTGTGGATGTCGCATGCAGGATTAATTTTGATTATTAAACACGTGATAGGTGCACTAGAAATGAAACCAAAATCTGAATCGGCACTCTATACAATAGTTCTGTGAATGACTTGTGAAAAAAAAAACCCAAAAAAACATGATGACATAGGCGTTTCGTAAATTTGTGCTCTGTCACACTGATTTTAAATGTAGCAGAAACACTGTCCTTTAGCAATAAGCACTAATTTGCATCTGCGTAGCTCCCAATGATCACAACATGTATAGTGTGTTTGAATGGAAATGGATGTATTTGGAACGCTAAACTACAGGTTACAAAAGAGAAAGTCGAACCTGAACCTGCAGACGAATAAAAAAGTTACTCGACAGGATCAGGATTAAGTCTCCAGCTACTTTTCTATATTTTGGGATTACATTTCAATTACATGGTAAGAAATGCAAACCCAACTTATTCATAAAGTAGCTTTATCTCTAATAACCTGTAGCTATGAATGAACCACACTTACATTAATTTTTTGAGAAACGTA
This sequence comes from Haplosyllis anthogorgicola, assembly GCA_038406195.1. Lineage (NCBI taxonomy): Eukaryota > Metazoa > Annelida > Polychaeta > Phyllodocida > Syllidae > Haplosyllis > Haplosyllis anthogorgicola. The sequence continues at coordinate 18,397 of JBCAUI010108986.1, forward strand.
CCCGCTGTTTCTTGAGGTACTCCTCCGTTTCGCGCTCTCGCTTCTCCTGTCGGCGGTACTCTCGCTGTCTTTGTTCTTCCCGTTCTTTCTCGAACATTTGGATCCGTCGTTCTTGTCTGCAAAAGTAGAATTGTAATGTATGCTTACCTAATATCAAAATGGTAGGGTCTCTATTTTAAATTGTTCATTCATTTTGTGCGCAATGCTTTTAAGAAAAAAAGAACATGTCAGCATTTACAACAGGGCATTTCATCCTTCTGTGTCGTTCACCAAATGATTTAACCAAAAAAAAAAAAAAAAGATAGACCGTTGGTCTGTAGGCTGATTAAAAAAAATTGATTTTATATTTTCCATAAGATTTTCAACTAGCATACACTGACACACATGCAAAAAAACATAACTCTTTGCTCCAGTTTATGCCCTAGATAAAACAGAACAAGACTGGGTCTCAACTAGATATCTTGTCA
>JBCAUI010109097.1:0-18850 GCA_038406195.1 Haplosyllis anthogorgicola
ATGTGTTATTGTAACCAATATTGTCTTACTTCTTTGATAATGCCAAATGAGCTCAGGTCCATCTGGACCTATTTTTTGCAACACTGAAGATGAACTGTGTTCCAAACAAATACAAAACTGTCTCCTCTGTTTCTCGTTTCTTGCCCAACAGGGTGTCCTTAACAGTCGGTTTGATGTGTTATTTGTATATCAAAGTTTCGGTGCCAACAGTGTATCATTGCTATAAAATGAAAATACATTCATAGCCAAGAGAAAGAGCTTGAAAAGGAGAAGAAGAAGAAAATGAAATACGAGCAGAAAAAGAAGGAAAAACTGAGCAGTAAGTTTTATTTGTAATTATTCCTAATTATGTAAGTTCAAAAATTCTTATTGTAAAATTATGTGGATTGCATGTAGAATTATAATTTCCGTTTTAGTGATGAAAACTGAGACTAAACTGGTGGCAATGGATTTGGAAATAAAGAAATCACTACAGGCAGAAAACACGGTAAGCCATAAATGTATAGTTATCCCTGACAGACTAAAATTAAATTAATATTTAAAATTAGAAGGAAATTCAATCCATCATTAGCTTTTTTGAAATGCCACATAAAAGTATACACGGGAAAAATAATTAACGATTGTCTACCATATCATCTCATTTCGTAGGATATTGACAAGTGTATCGCAATATTGGACGAGTTAAATCAGCTTCAAATAAATGCATTTGCTCTGAAGAAGAACCCAGATATTGTTGGTACAATAAAAAAGGTTAGTCACTTGGTACATCACGAATATAATCTATGTACAACCTACATGTGCAAATTGTAGAAAATATGTTTCGACGTAGAATTCTAAAAGAAAGAATGAAATCCTATACGGTGGAGTAGTTTTTTTACAAACATTTTTACCTTACATCGTTTTAATTCGTTAATTTGTACATGTTTATTACAGTGCCGAAAATACAAAAAGAGTGACAAGATCATGAAGAAATCGGAGCATATTTATAACAAATTCAAGTCTATGTTTCTCGTTGGAGAGGGAGAAAACTTTGCTGCGGTAAGTTTTCGGATTCAAACCTAAAAGCGTAGACCGGTTACTCATGGGTGCAGCTCGATATTTAATGTAAGAAGAATGATGATATTGGAGTAAATATTCTTCAATCATTTTTACTTAGGTATTTGCCAAAGAAGTTAAAGACTTCCAAAAGGGTGACAGGGATAAAAAGCATAAAGACAGTGAACCAAGTAAGGAAAAGAAAGAAGATAAGAAAGAAAATAAGGAAAACTTACAAGAAATAGGTTTGTTATCTTTATTTCAGCCTGATGTGATTGATTATTGAATAGTAGTGACATTTCTTGTTTACCCTTATATGTTAGTCAATGCATCCATTTAAACTATGTATTTGGTATTGTAGGTGCAACCGCAGAAATGACAGAAAATGGAGCAACTGATGACGTGACCACTAAAGATATTGAGGCATCAGAAAATGAACCTGTGCCTAATGTCAAAGGTAGTGAAGTTGTTCCAACAGGTGCTATAACTAATGACAATGTGGCTTCTGCTGAGGTGTATCCAGAATGCACATACGCAAACATTATAGAGCAACATAACAAAGAGAGTATTCAAACTATTAAAGATAATGTGGACAGTGTACCTATCGCAGAAAACCACACGGAAGATAGCAAAGACAGTGCAATCAGTGTGAAAGATGCTACTGAAAATGTCACTGAAGAAAAGTCAGATAATTCAATAAGTATAAGTGAGCAGATAATAGGGACTGCAGAAAGTAATGATGGCAATAAAGAGTGTTCAGAAAACGTTACTGAAGAAAATATGGATAGCACAGACAGTAGCGGTGTGAAACAATTGGCATCGGAAAACTCCAACATGAATCCACATTTATCGGATAGCTTAGCTGTTGAAGAGTCAATAGTGGAAGCTGGTAATTTGGTAGATGTGGATGAAACAATGGTTGCAGACAACGACAATTCGGAACAATCAAAGGTTGATGTGCCACATGAATCTATGGATGTTGATGATAATCAAATTGAACCATCAAGATTTGATGAACCTACAAAGGGTTGTGGTGATGGTACATTAATAGAAAATACTGATGTGACAGACACACCAGAAAGCACTTGTACACCAAATGATAGTGAGTTGAATAATGTTCCAAGTGACAACGCAATTTCAAGTGGGACAAATGTGTTGCATGGTTTACCTGTTGTTCATGATGGTGTTGTACCAGACTCCGAAGATAAAATGTTCAGCAATGAGGATAATGTAGCTACTGATCCCGTTGAAAGTGCAGAGAATACTGAAGTTGTAGAGCAAGAAGGCAATCAAGCCGACCATTTGGTTGAAACGGAACAGGCTGAAGTCAGTGCAGAAGCAACAGTTAGTGCCGATGCAGATGCAAGCGAGGAGATTGTAGTGAATGCGGAAGAAGCCACTATTAGCCCGGAGGTGGCTGAAAGTTCAACAGCGGCTGAATCGGAAGGTGCCGAAGCTAAGGATGAGATGTCAGATGTAAGTAACAACTAACCAACATTCACTGGAATATATAAACATGATGCTTTCTTTGGGCTAGTAAAACTATTTGCTTTACAGTGAAACCTGTCATTTACGACCACCGAGTTTTACGACCACCTGTCATTTGTGACCAGATATTACAGAACCAAAATTGTAATTTCCATTCAAATCAATTTTTGATTTAAGACCACCTGTTACTTACGACCATAAAAGATTGGTCCCTGTACTATTCACCAATCTTTTGAGCGACACCCAACTTTTGCTCAACAAAAGTGTCGTAAAAGAGTGTCGCTCAAAGGAGGTAAGATTACACATTTTATACCAGTACATTCCCCACTGTACTGTCATTTCTTGGATTGTGTGTTCGGTTTGCCTCACTAAGCGGGTAAAATGTTTGGTTATTGTCGCCTCATTTTTGTTTGATCATTGCCGTCTGTTGTCGTAGAATAGTTTTTGCCTTGTAGCATGCCACGTCGACAAACGAATCGACAGAAGATGAATCAGCCGTAGAGATGATGACAATTTACAAGATCAAATCCGTTCCCTTCCAAGATCTCGTAATTATAATTAGTGTACCCTTCGTAGCCCATAAGGTTGACAAGAATTGTTTTGAAGGAATAATTTTATCATTATTTACTGGGCACCTGTTTAATAAACACCAAGATAAATATCATTGCTGTCCAGTAAGTACTGATTAGTGATTAGGAAGCTCGCTGTGCTGGGACTGTTACATTAGACATTACAAGGGTAGTTAATTAAGTGACAGAACTCGATAAAATTGCGCAATCCCGTTAACATCGTTGATGAAGGAGATTCTGCCGAGGTCCGAGTCGCGTGGAGTTTAGTAACTTGACTGTGACACCCCGAATTAATAGCTGCCAACAGTCAACTCACACCTTACTCCGTTCCCCTGTCCTTCTACGTCCCCCTCCCCCACCACCCCCCTCCAAAAAAAACTTTTCCAGCTGTGCAGTGAAGCTTTATTGAGCTTTTAACAGTGTTCTTTTACGTTTCGTTTTGTTGCTTTTTTGTGTTATTCGGTTTATTTTAGATTGTTAATTTGATTAATGACGTTTTATGTGCATGAGATTAGGATTTTGCTCAATTTTAGCGGGTGCGGGAATAAAGAAAATGAGCGTATGAATGTGAAGTGCAACAGCAAATGTACTCATTTAATCTTGTAATAACCAGAATTCGAATTAATCATGTAGTTGGCATGGGTATAACACCGTATTTTATCTTTCAGGAACACCGCGATTTAGAGGCAAGAATAGCGCAGATCATAAAGAACACGGAAGAAGTAAAAGTTCCAGTTGTAACCAAACCTAAACGCAAGGACAAGTATGCATTCCAGACGCGACCATACGATGAAACTGAGGAGTCTGTTATAGACGATGATGAACTGCACAGTTTACTTGGTGTTTAGCATAGGTGCTATTAGGATTATAACTTATTTTAGATTCCAATCAGCCAATGCGTTTACGATTGAATGTTCCGAGTTTGGCCATAGTTCTGCTTCGGTCTCAAAGGAAGAGTAAGTACACCCGTAAACTTCTATGGTGATTGAAATAGCAACATCTCAGGTGTGAAGAAATCTGAAAAAAGGCTTTTACGTTTTGCTGCAAAAAGTATTTGTTGTCAACTACCATGAAAGAAAGCCGGTGTGGTATAACGTATTTAACGTAAAACTTGTATGTTTAACTTGGAAGAGCTATCTGAAGAGAAAAAATGCAAGTAATCGAACTTGATTCCGAAATTTTAATGCACTTGGCTGTTAATGTAATACACTCAACAAACCGGTAATGACTATCAGTTGCTTGCAAATATGTATGTTATAACAGCATCATGTTCCTTCATTCCAAAGAACTTATTTATGCTTAAGGATTTGGCACATCAAGTATCGATAGGCGTGTCTTTTTTTATCAAGCAATTTGTAGGAACCAGAATCTTAGCCAGTCGTCCCAACTCAAAGTGGTAGGTTCGATGTCACTTATTTCTGTTACTTTTGCGACATATCACATTAAAGTTGTGTAACTTTGTATTAATATGTGCTTTGTAAATAAATAATTATTTTATTAGATATATATGTAAGGTAAGACTAAAAGTATTTTTTCGGTGGTCACTATAAGACAAAAAATCAATGCCGAGCTGAGATAATTTAATTAGTTAACTCAGGCACATAAGAATATATAAAAACATACTTTGTGATGTTACTACATACGTGTACAATGTACACGTATGTATCAAAGCATATGGCCAACTAACCTTACTTTTTGCATTGTTTAGACAATTATGTGTTCGCACTTTAAGTTAAAACATAGACATGATGTATTTTGTGTAAGAATACTTGAAAATTCATTTGATACATGAGTTGAAAACTTGATTGTGATATAAACTGTTTCGTGCAAAATCCGTGTTACATCCGACTCACATCGGCACTCTTTAAAAGTAAAGTAAAGTGCACGAAGGAGATTTATTTATCTGGAAAGATGCCGTTGGTTAAGAAGCAATAGCGCGACTACAAGTGAATTACTTAGGTTTTCCGTAGATAATAAGTAAAAGGACAACAAAATCAATTGTCAAGCAATTGACAACAGGACAAATTTAATTTGTTACTATGCATGATTATGTGAAATGGTTGAAGTAGACCTCTTTTAGTGTGAGGATTGTTGCATTATATTATTGTCTGAACCGGGGCAGGCAACTTGAAAGTCTATCGGTAAGATCATACAAACGCTGTATTTCCTTTAAAGCATTTTTGTTTATTTACTCATGACATACTATACCATTTTGTCGCATTTTGAATATATATTGGTAATTGTCTCAGAAACTGATCAACGCAGAACCATTACTTTAAGAAAGCGTTAACTTTACATGTAGTATGTTTCATACATGTTATGCAATCAACAGATGGCTGTACACAGTGTAATATATTTTGTAAAGGAATAAAACAAAAATTTAAAATGTTTCAGTTATCCTTTGTTTTCGTTTTATAATTCGAAAATATTTTCAAAATGTCACGGTTTATATTTATCCTGTTCATGTACTCAAAAAGTGAAAGCTAAAATACTGACAGTGTCATTTACTTTACATCAACTACGAGCATATGTGTTCATGCTACAACTATGTTTAACTTCTGAACTTGAATATGAAGTGATTGGAGGTAAGCTTATTCGAAGTAATCTTGAATCGCATTGCTATCAGTCATGGTAAAAAGCTTTGTTATCCTGCGATGATGACCAGGGAACATGCCTTGTTCGATTCACTAGAGACAGTTCTCTCCACAGTATGAACGTTCATATGTGATGCTGAGCAGGATTAGTAAAAGAGCAATAAGTTTATGAAGCCACCATGATATAAAAGATTGCTTAAAAGCATTTCATAATGTGCCTTTAAATTGAGTACTTGTTCTATTTGCTTAGTAGATAAATTCTTAATCTGTTCAGTCAATGTGTGGCGCTAGATTAAATCAATGCAAGGAGAAATTGTCATTTTAATACACTAGAACTTGTCTTGAGCAACACTTCCCTCCAAAAAGTGTAAGAGGCAGCGTGTCGCCCAACAGGGTCATATAAACTTGTTTTTTTGTTTTAAGAATGTGTGCAGTGAAAAGTGTCGTAAAAAGACACGATGTCGTTCAAGACAGGTGTCGCTCAAGACAAGTTCTACTGTATCGGCACTATTTGTACAATCGGACAAGCATAAGTATTACCTTGCCGTACATGTATTAGGTAGCAATTGATGTATTAATTACAACAACTCTCAGTTTCTTTGTTATAATCTATTTGATCTTATTTTACCAGTGAAATGTATTGATTGAATGAAAGCATAAATAGACAGTAATCAACCAAACCGTCGTGGAATCGACCAAGCAACGACAAGTAGGTTTGAATTCTTACTGTTTTATGTGTTGCGGTTGATATTTCTCACCAACGGTCCATCATTTAATACTTTCGCAATGCAACAAAATATTAAATCTTCAAACATGCAAATCAATACCCTGGACCTAAATGCTCAATCTAAACAATTACAGCAATATAAAACCGACGGAAGACCGCTTCTCAAAATGGTACATGTATATTTGTTTAAAAAGTTACTATTCAAGTTCACTAAACTTCTTTTTTTTTCAGTTTTTAGTTGGACCAGGGTCCATTCATGGGGCCACTGATTACCCCTGTTTTGGACTTTGTGTGACCGTCCCCATGGGTTTAAAATCCAGGGTGGATCTCTCGCCTGCACTCTTACTTTCTTGCATGCGGTGATCCCGAGGGTCGCATCTGGTGTGACACCTGCCTTTTCCACCAATAGAGGTGTACACTGTATAAGCGTGTATACGGCATGGCCGGCTGGGCTCCTCTCACATGAAGTTCACTAAACTTGTTACATTTATAGTTCAGCTGAGCATTTGTAGTTATTGTTTCTCCGAAAATGTTCGCAGTAAATCAATGCAAACCGGTCAGTGGTCTACCGACTGATGGTGAAATATTGTGAACGAAATATGCTGGAGTATCAGGCCTTAGAAATTGGATGGTTGTATCTTTCCCTGGGTTCCCGACACTCAATGAAAAGTCAGAGAATTTTGAATGAATTTTGACTGAAGACTGGAAACCCTGTTTTAGTTACTGAATCATTATTTAAATGATATCTGTTTCTATGGAAACGATGCCGATATGAAAAAGTATGTCTGAACATGTATTTATTTTTCAGCAAAGCGCAAACAGAGACAGCACTGGTAGCCGGACTGAGAGTTATTCTAAGAGACAGTTAAGGGTACGTTGTACAGAACATTATATGTAAAACAATTGTGTTAACAATCACAATTGTCGATGTGACTATCTCTGAATCTTAGTTGATGATAAATTTATCAAATGCATTCAGACAAGAGGGAGAAACGATGGGGGTGGTGCAGCCGGTGAACAGAACCTGGTTAAGAAGACACCAGCGCAGATCGTTGGTACTCAAAACGAGGAAGCAGCAGCAAACGGGTGTGCCAAAAGGGTAAACCAATAATAAAATTAAAAGTTTTGTTGAAACTAAAACGCTGCCTTCACCTGCGTAAGTGCATGGATACAATTTAAGACGCAGGGACGTTTTTCAGGATTGGTTCGAAATTTAAAAAAATAAGCACTCCACTGATTTCAGTCACCGATGATGACTGGTGTGTTGCACGTGTATTTCGTTTTATACTTACCATGCAATACATTCGAGAACATAACCTACCACAAGTCACCATGTACCGCTCACTGTTCGCAACGATGGCTGAAAATAACGAAAGGCGGATAAATATTACTTAAAAATTAAATAGGAATTTCAAATATCCTAATAAAATTCGAATATTGGCTCAATAAAGAACAAATAGGCCCAAAAACCTTGGTGTTTTAGTACTTTTTCCGCGTGAAATTAAAAATTATGCAAATTCACCATTATTTGCATCTATTCTTGATTTGAAAGAGCAAAAGAGCTTTGGTCTGTTATTTCTTTGAAAATGTCGGACAAAAACAACTCAACATTAGAATGCCTGTTGGACCAGTAAAGCATTACTTCATAATGCATATTACTTGATGAATCTACTGCATGTACTGATGTTTTGCAGGCCCTGAGAAGTAAAGAAAAGAAAAAGGATACAGAAAAATCTTTGTCCATAGCGACTTCATGCACCACAAACGAAAAATGTGGGAAGAAGAGAAAAAAGGTACATGACATGGATGATATAGCAATTTGAAACAGAATGTCTTTTCCAAATAGAATGACTTGTAAAAGTTTCCACTAATAACAAAAAAGGGAGAATCTATCCGAAAATAACCAATAGTGCAGATGATCTGCTGCTTTATGTCACTAAGTCAAGCTTAAGATTCTTACGATGCCTAAAATTTAGTATTTTATAAATAGCTACCCTTCATTCGCATACTCGTTGTGGTATCAGTCCACATAAAAAATAATGGTGGGAGCTAAAAAAGAAACATGAGGAATTTGATATTATTGTAACTTGTAACGTTTACACAGCCAACAGAACAAATGGATTCAGCAAGTGCAGAAAAAGGCAAAGAAATAATAGAAGGGCCAACGGATTGTGTAGAAACCGAACCAAATAAAATCTCCGAAAAACAAACCAAAGGAGCTAGACATGGAAGCGGAGTAAGTATTATATCTACTATGACATTTCTTTATCCAACATAAATTCTGCCATTACTTTTTTAACATTGCTTAACGGATCTTACCATAAAGAAGTTTTAAAATTTATCTGTTCCGTCAGAAAGATAAGAGGCCAGAAAATGACGAAGTATCGTCAAGCCTGACTGGCGAAAGTAACATTGATGATAAGTCAGTGAAGTGTGATGTACTGTGTAGTCCAAGGCAGAAAAGAACCAAGGTACAAGTACATGTATGGGCTTTACTGTTTTCATCAACTGAATCAGATTTTTTATTTAAGCCTTTATTATTGTGCACGTTTGGAGTAAACAACCTAGTTATTTTCTTCAGAATAAATTATTTCGGTGCGTTTTAATCGATTTTATTACTTGTGTCGTTACTTTTAGCTTTCCGATAAAACCAACCGAAGTAATAAAGGTGCTGAAGCAACTGAAGTAACAGACACAAGAGATGGGCATGATACAAAACAATTGAAAGATAAATCCAAGTCTGTTCATGAAGAACAATCACCCGTCCACGAAACTGATCTATTTACTGTCAAAAAAGAGCCGATGGATGTCGATAATATAACACCAATGAATGATAAACATGAGAAATCAAGTAAAGAGATGAATTGTCCACCCAAAAGAAAGACCAATTCTTTCAATGACAAGAATACTGGAGTCAAACATCTTGAAGAAGAAGCAAGGAAACGAAAAACAAGTGACTCAGGTTTCAGTAAGGCCAGTAACAAAGAGAAAAGAATACGCTCTGCAAAACCTGAAACTGATAAAAACGTTCAGGATAATACGTTGGACCCGAATGTAAGTCTACCTGGGAAGAATCTACCCAGCAAAGTTGTAGATGTAGTGCAGGATGAGAAAGAATTAAATCCCACCATCAATACGCCAGCTGAAACTGTAGCAGACGCACGAAGAGAAATTGATAGAGATAAAAAAGAGATCGGCAAGGAACGCAGCATGTCCAACATTGTGGTGAAAGAAGAAATTATTGAGGAGGCAAGCTGAGATTCTTTCATTCCCAGTTTTCATTCAAAAGTTAATGTCAAACGGTCTATTCGACTTAATACTCGCAGTTAACTTTTACAGGAGGTAGAGGATTCAGCAGCGATAAGACCCCGGAGAGCATTGCGACAAAGGGTAAGCTTACAGTAAATTGAAATGTTAATCTCATACATGATAACGTCTTCCATAATAACAGACATCAGTGACACCCGCATCATTGTAACTTACCTATTTGAGATCGTTAACAAATAAAATCTTTGCAGAAAAATAAGCCAAACTACAAAGAGATTGACTCTGATGAGGAGAGAAGATTCTCATCACGATTAGAACTTAAACGTAAAGCACAAGAGGAAAATGCGGAAGAAATTGACAACGAGGACGATTATATCGCTTCCAGTGAATCTAGTTGTGAAAGTGAGGTATCTAAGAGAGGCTTTCATTTTTACACGTGAAATATCGAAATACAACGTAATCCACATGCCCACACGAGAAGTTCTTAACATTAAATTGTTTTGAATAGTTATTGATCCGAGCTTACGATTGTTATGTTGTTATAGTCATCATATGAAGAACCATCGAGGAGTCGGAGAGTAAAACCCACCTGCAGTATCAAGAAAGAACCAAATGTGGTGAAACCGATTCGGGCTGTGGTAAGTTCAGTTGTCAATTTGAACGAAGTGATTAGCGTATGACAGAAGACTGAATGTTAGTTTGCAAATATTTCTGTGTCATGAATTGCAATAATATAATCGATACCTGTCTTTACAAAAATTGGCTGGTGACTCTTTTAGGAATGTCCTAAAGAGCCGAAAAAGGAGGCATCAGCCAAACAGTTTGAAGAGGCTGTGAGAAAAAATCAGCAAAAGTATGAAAATCAAGTAAAAGCCGGCGAAATTTTATCCAAGGAAGAAAAAGAGAAACGCAGAGAAGCATACAATGCACTGGACAAGTATGTGCAACTAATACAGTTCCTGTATAATTTGCCAAACTTTTACAGTTCTTTTATCCTCAAGCAGTTGCCAAGGTATTAATTGTCCATACATTAATCGTTTTTCATTTTCTTTTTTCTTTTTTTTTACGATATACCAGGCATGAAAAGAAAGCACATCAAGCAAAAGCCAGGGCTATTCAGAAACTGCAAATCAAAACAAAGAAAAAGCGATGTAAGTCATACTTCAGTTCTACATCTTATTTTGTAAAGTTATTTTGAAAATCTGACAGTGTTTGTATTTTGCATAGCATCCCTGTGAAAAAAAATCGTGGAAACGAATTCATGTTTGGTATCCAGAATGAATACTGTACCCTATTATCATTTTAGTGTTGGAAATGGAACTCAAAATGTTGCAGTATCACAAGCAGATATTAAACTCGTTAACTGTCTCAAAGCCAGTAAGTTGAAATACTTCAGACTATCTGGCCAAGAAGGGCTAGGTTTGTTCAGATGTTTTGCCATTCTCTCCTTTTAACTTCAAAACAGTGCGGAAATTTTGTATCTTAAAATAAGTATTAAATCCTCTATTATAATTTGAGGCTGCGTCTGTCCAGTCACGTTAAAAATGAATATTGGTGCTTCCGGTAGATTTGTATCTGAACCCCAACTCGATGAGAAAATTGGTTCCATGATAGATTTTGTAAAGACAAGGCCATGCCGTGCAAAGGACGGAATGTTTTATAAAATGCACTTTATTTCCATTTTCCAGAACGTTGCAAAATGCTTAGAGATACTTAGTGAGATGAAGATGATGAGCTTCTCTCCTATTTGCCTGCTAAAAAATCCTCCAGTCGTTGAATGTATCAGAAAGGTAAGTTTTAGTTATGAATATTGACGTCTGATGGTACATGTATTAAACCAGGTATTCCAATTAAAAGTAACTGTTCAGTGTGTAGCGTAACTGTCCCAAGTCCGCTTATCAGACACCGTCGGACTTCGATGAACATACATGTATAACAGTGCATTTACTTCACAGATGAGACACTACAAACCAGATGAACGTATCAGACAATCGGCCAAGGAGATGTACAAGATGTTTGAAAGTATGTACGGAATACCAGAGAAGATTACCTTCAGTCAGGTGTTTATTTTAAACTTGACCTTGTATTAAAACTTACATAAAAGTTCCGATAAAATATACCTACATGAACTTTTTAATCAAAACTTTATTTCAATGTCTTTCAGCTCTTTCGTCGTGAGGTTGTAAGATTTGAAGTCGGTGCAAAAGATTGGGTCCAGAGACAATCTAAGTTAGCAGAAGCTGCACAGAAACAGAGTAAGCATTACAATGGGATACACCGTTTTGTTTCATTAATTGTTTTTACTATTTGATATTGTAACCTCACGACATGCACGTACAGAGAATGTAAAGTGGTTAAATGTGAATACGTTGTTCAAGATATGTTTGTCACAGATGGGATGTCATTTTAGAAAAACGTTATTTTTCAAAGGAACAACCAAGGAAGTTGGAACAACCAAGGAAGTTGATGTGTCAGCTGATTTATCAGATGGAATCGTTGAGATAGATGAGATGATTGATATTTCTTTGTTGGAACCTGACGACAAAGAAGATACTCTCCAGGAATCTACTCTTAATGTATGTTATCTGTTCACCTACCAACCTAAACAGCTTGCATCTCTAGCAAATAGGTGGAATAAAGTTCTATTGAGTTATTTTAAAATGCTTCACATGGTTTACAGTTTGTGTAGCCGCAGTTGTAATTTCCCTGGGTGGTTCCGGATCTAACCAATGTATCATTAAAATATGTAGACATGCTACAATGTTTCCTTGCAGGAAATTCTCACAGCAGCAGGACCTACAAGTGATCAAGAGAGGATTTGTGATGCTACCACCAACACAGTAAATGACGACAGTACTTCTAATGAAAAGCAAGGGGACAAAGAAGCTTGTGGTGAACGAATATTGAAGTCCAGTTGTAACACAGACTACAGAAATCAGACAAATGAAACAGTTACGAGCAATTCTGTGGAAATCAGTGTTTCAGAGGGAATGTCAGCCGAGTCCACAAACGTCATTTCTGCCACGACGGAAGGCCAAATAAAGAATGATGAAGTTACAGTTGAGAACGAACCACACAATGACAAAGAAGTACTGGAAGCACCACCAGGACGAGAAGCTTATACATCAATCGCAAAAGAATCGGACGATGAAACTATTTTAGAGGATAAGAAAACAGGGGAGTTCGAGGAGATAATCACTGACGCAGAACACAAGACTAGGAGCAGAGACGCTGTTGCAGACAAGCTAAGTAATATTTTAACTGACAAACCTGGAAAGATGAAAGATACAATTGCAACTATTGTAGTACATGCTGAAGTACATCAAGCGGAAAATGAATGCACTGATTATTCATGTATAGAAAAAGAAGAGCCGAGTGCCAGGCCAGAAAATTTAACAACGGAAAGAGAAATACTCCAAGAAAGTACCGCTTCTGAAACACATGATTTCGTCAATGAGAACAATGAAGAGAAACATAAAGAGAACAGGCAGGAGAAATATACGAATGAGAAGGTCAGTGCTGTCAACAATGATGGAATATTAAATGACGTTCGGCCTGAAACTAGTTCTCATGAAGAAAGAAATGAAAATAACGTTGAACGAAACACAACTGACCACACACATCAACATGACAAGAAAACAGATGAAAATGAGAAGATAGAAAAGTACAGGGATGAAACCACACTTATTGTAGTGCATGCTGAAGTAAATCAAACAGAATCCACTGATGACACATCAACAAAAACGGAACAGTTGATCGTCAATCGGGAACCAGTGACAACTGAAAAGGATGTCAGCATAGCAGATAATCAGGGTGACGTTCAGCCCGGTAAACTAACAAACAGCGGGGATGAAACTACCGCTTCAGAAACAGGCATTGGTGCCAAAATCAAAGAGCATTCTGTTGATGGCATAATCGAAGATGAACATAATGGAAGTCACAACAAATATACTGCTGAAAAGGCCACTGCTGCCAACAACGATCGAACATTGAACGATATTGAACTGGAAAGTGTTTCACATAAGAGAGAAAAGAATAAAAGTAAGATGGAACTAGATGAAGCAAATCACACACAACAGAATAATGACATCGACACTAACTGGATGTCCGTCGTGATAAAACAAGAACCACTCAGTGATGTGGAATATGAAGATTACAACACTGAGCATGACCTGAAAACAGTTATACAACGGGAAAAAGAAAACAACGGAGACTTCAAGGTAGAAGAGAAAACTAATAAGCGACTAAAACGTAAGAAGAAGACGCAGAAGAAAGGAAAAAAGGTTTCAGAGGAAGTAAGGACGATTGTCACAGTTGAAAATCAAAGTACGGAAGATGACCAAAGAATAGCAACGGATATTGAGGTAAAAAAAGAACTCATTGACTCGCAACGAGAAAGTGAATTTGTGTCAACGAAGAGAAAACTTCGTAATCACAATAAATCCAAAGGGACAGATGAAGCAACAGGAAGAGAAGAGAAGGAAATACAGCATGTAGAAAAAGAAAAAAACATACACAGTACCAGAGAGAAAACTTCGATAATCGGAAAAAATTCCAATGAAAAAATTACAACAGCTGCAAACCGAACTAACACCAATGGGACACGAGGAAGCAACAAAAAGACGAGTAAGAGTGTACCAGAAACGTTTCGTATCGTAGGTACGATTAAAGAAGAGCCTCAGACTGAAACAGAACTGGACGGAAGTGGTGAACAGCAATTAAAATCTCACGCAATTGGGAAGAAAATGCCAAAGGTAACAACTGAAGTCAGCGACAGGGTCTTAAGATCTGTTTCTGCTTTTGTTAAAAGGGAAGTGAATACAGAATCCTCGATGATTCCACCAGAGGTCATCCAGAACGGACAGACACATTTTGAACCAGGGAAAGTGTCAAATGCGACCAACCAAAAAGTTAGTGGATCAAAGATAAAAGATTTAAAGGCTAGAGTTCCAAACAAATGTAGAACACTGACAACCAAGGCAAAAATAAATAACGAAAAGAAAACAGACGCCAAGAAGCAATTAAGAAATGTTAAATCGAAGAGTACAGCCACAAAGGGTCAGCCTTTGAAATATGTCGCTGAGAATCGAGAGAAGAAGCACAACGTCATCAAGGATACACCTATCGATGGAGATTCTGTTAAACGTCGGGCACAAAAGGACAGAAACGTTAAACAGATGAGGAGAACAAGTTCACGGCTGAAAGAGCTTGACAGAAAATCAACACCATCAAGGTGTCCAGATACAGATGGAAAAGAATCAAGTGCTACAAATCAATTGGCAGGCAGATCAACACGAAGAATGACGCGAGCTTCTGAACAAACAAGTGAGACTGCTGCAAGACTGAGGAAAGAGGATGCAAGTACTCCATGGAAAACTTCCGAAGGAAATAATGTAGAGCACTATTGCAATGATACTTCCCAACTGAGTGAGTCCTTGAAAGTGACAGTCGCAAAGAAGCATGAACCAGCGAATAAATCGAAAAGAACAATTCCAGATTCCATCACAAAACGACGTACAAGAAGTGAAACAATAGAAGTGAGTGTGTGGGAGCGAAGGGAACGTGCGTGTAAATCCGTAGAGAAAGTTGCGGTACCTGATGAAACAATGCGTCAGGTAAAATATGTAGAGAACAAAAGCCCGAAAAACACAAGTAAAGAGATGGCAGTTTCCACTGGGAGTGAACGCATATCTCGAAATGTGTCTGAAAAAGAAGCTAATTCTGAACGAAGTGTTTTGAAGAAGAATGAGATTCGAGAAGAAGATAAGCTGTTGGAGGGTGAAGACGAGCCTGGAAAAGACGTAAAAGATGTGGTATCCGTGCAAAGTCCGCCCAAACCAGAGGTCAGGATCGTTTATTTTGTAAATTCGGTGCAGAAGCACAAAAGATCACATTATTTTTTACAATCTGAACATGTAGGAAGATAATTATGTCTTAATTGCATTTTTCCAAGGTGGGTCCAGGGCCTTCGACTAAAACACATTCTTATTACGTTAATTATTGTTACCCTTTCTCATGAAACGTATTTGGTAGTGTCTCCAGGATAAACTACTGCTCATTGTTCGTGTCCTTTCAAAACACCCGTGAGACATTATTTTATTGCAAGTTCTTCACATGTGTAAATAATTACTCATTCTGCTGAATTTTAGGTTTTTAAATTGACTAAAATCGGCGACAGTGAAGAGCAAAACGCGACTCCCTCCATTGTGAATGATGTGGCAAAATTGATTTGTATGACACCAGAAACAATCCATACAATCCACTTCAGTACCGATGTCAAAGGTGCATTCACCGACAAGGCGAGCAAGGCTGAAGATTCGATAAACATCAAAACCGGTATGGAAGAGATAAGAATTAAAACAGGAAGGAAAGTCAACAAAGAATCAAAGTCCAAAATAGACGCGACTCTTCAGGTTGGATCTGATGACGGTAGATCAATGATATGCAGGAGACCCAGATCGAGAAGAAAGAAGAAGTCACTGTCGTACAGGCATGATGGTACATGCAGTGAGCCATACAGTCCTCAATTCGCAACAAAGCAGGTTGTACGGCCGAGTAGAAGTTTACCATCCAGCCCTGCCGAACTTACAGAGAACATGTTGTGCACACCAACAGGGATGCGTAGGCAGGTAAAGAAGGAAGTTACCAAAAAGCAGAAGGAAGACATCAGACAATACAGCAATGGTACAGACAGTAAAATCTTATCAGATAAAATCGGTCCCGAAAATGAATCCAAACTCGCTGTCAGCTTGAAATCGTCCCCAGATGAAGAACAGATCCCGGCCTCTGTTCAGACCAGGTCAAGAAAGAGGTTTTTGACCAACAGATCTGGTGTGACACAAAGTGTACCAAGCAGTCCAATCTTCGTAACTGGGCAAGAAACTCTGCTAGATGAAGCGCAGACGACTAAGAGCTTACCTTCCAGCCCCAGTGACCATCAGCAAGTCATGTTTAAGGAAACTGAAGGAACTGTGGTGAAAGAAAAGCAACTTGTTTCAGATGATCTTCAGAAAAAAAATGTTGGTGACAATCAGAAACAACTAGGGAACGTTGATGATGCATGGGCAGTCGAGGTCAAAAATGTTTCCAAACTCGATGCCGATTCTCAGCCACAGTTAGTTGATGAAACACTAATATGTAAAAGAACAATGTCAAGAAAAAAGAAGAAATCATTGGTGACCAAGTCCAAGATAGCACAGAGTGAACCCAACAGTCCACAGTCTGTATCGAGAGTTGATGAGATCAAGGAAGAGGAGAAAAGTAAAAGTTTACCGTCCAGTCCCAGCAACCACATAAGGGGCATGTTTGTTAGACTCAGTGCAGCTTGGAACAATGTGTATCATGTCTTCTCAAAGTAGGTGTGGTGCAAAATCTCATGCTTAAAACATCATGCTCTTGCACCGAATTTGTAACTATGTTGACATGGTCGTAGCTATGTTGACATGTTCATGAATTTAGATGTTTCGTAATTTTACTTGTTAGACAGTTGTACGTTTATTCCTTGATATTATTTAATATGGAAGATGGGGTATCACATGCTTGATGGTTCATTGGTTACATTAGATTGAGTTCCGTCAGCGTCTGCCTCATTAATGTTTAAGTACAAAATTGTCGATGCTTATCCACAGTGTACATTCCATTTGGTGGACAGAAAAGGTTTTACAAATGATTGAACACTGATCTGAGCCCGTTTGTTGTCACATGCGTGTAAATACATTTGTTGCAAGATTTCTGTACTGTTTAAGAGTAATATCAAAAAGTTCGACTGTAAAACATTTTAAATTAATAATTACAATGCTTCAGTGTACACGTTTTTCCTTTGTGGAGTATGTTAATCTTAAATGTTTATGGACCATTGCTAGATGTAATTTATTGCAGTTCTGTAGATCAGTGCATTAACCGCATTGTTAATGTTTTACTTGCATCTCTTATAATCGTGATACACAGTTCCATTATAAAGTGTAAGATGTAATAAATAAGGCGAACCCCAATTTTTAAACCCACCATGGGTGAAATACATAATGGGCTTAAACTTTTTACCTCAGCTAGAATTTTTAAAAAGTTTTTGCCAAATATAACTATAATTATTCCCAAATAAATTGTAACACTTGGTGATCTAGTTAAGTTGCTTTACTGCTTTGCAAAATTGTTAATTACATTATTGTGAACAGTTCAAAAGTTAATAAACTTGAAGTTGTCAGTCTCCTGAAAAATGGTGGTGTATTTTTTTTTACATCTTCAAGTGCGTTGCGGAGAATTTTAAAATTTCGTAACCTTTTTAGCAAATGAAAATGCTTTGTTCCAAGAAAAATGAGATGAACAACGCACAGCGCAAATAACGTGCTGAATCTTTCAATTGTGTGTTGGATCTTCTCGTAATACATTTCTTTATTGATACAAGTTGGGTGCACGTAAAAAAATTAAGCCGATGTAATACCATCCATATATTTGTACATGTACACACACATATAAAGACTTGAACATAATACATGTATAGGTCTCTCTTGTACAAATATGGCAAAATGACTTTGAAACTTTGGATTGGCACACGGAACTAATTTTAGGGATGTAGGCTGTAATTTTAAAATTAAATTGACACATTTCGGCAGTTTGATATAAAACTAAACGTACATTTAAATGTATAAGATACCACAATACCAAACGAAAATATATATAGTTTAATGAGAAATGTCAATGGGATACTTCGATTTGAATTACACTAAAACAGGAAGAGGTATTTAAGACGGACTGTTTCAGGTTATGAAATCCAGTCCCTTTGAAGAAAAGGGCTTTTCTATTAAGATAAATGTTTGGTAGGCTTCTAAGTTTTAATTTATTTATCCTAAATAGAAATTTATGGGACCGTGTGAACAATGTTTACATCCAGCATGGTGTGGTTGCAAAACAAAGAAAAGAGAAAGTGTTTGGCTTGCACTCGGGGGCCATTTTTGCGGTCCACTAGTAGGCGAAAATCTTCAGTAGATAGAAACATTTGGCCACGGTGCGGCATACGTAAATGTCACTCAATAGGATACTCCTTCCTCCTACAGAATTTCCCTAGCTAGTGTCGACATCTCATACACTCTTCCCCGGATATATCGATATTTTTGGCGCGGAAAAAAGTATCGATATAAGCGGGATATCGATATAAGTGGAATCGATATAAGCGG
>JBCAUI010109208.1:0-18841 GCA_038406195.1 Haplosyllis anthogorgicola
TTTTTTTCCGATCGCCGCACTTTGAAAATCCTGAAAGTGCAATGTAATCCAAATGATTAAAAAAAAGGCCTAAAATTGAACAAAAATAAAATCTCAAAATTGCCGCAAATGTGCGTTGCCATATTAAATTATTTATTGAAAATGGAAGTTTAATTTTTTTTACCAGAGCAATCGCGGTGTGACTAAATAACCAAAAAAGTTATCTTCAAAACGTTGAAGGCAAATTATCCGTTAAGGTACAAAACGTCGTATTTTATTCCAAACAGAAACTGTTTACCAGGACAAACCGTGCAATTTTTGCGTTGCACCTGGAACTTTGGTCGTGTTTCTGTAAGTGAATATCTCTTGTAACTTTTTTTCGTATACAATTTAAGAGGAGTCATTTTCTCATAAACCTTCCATACACCTGTGTTTGCTAGTGTAAAAAATAAAAAAGATCATTCTTGCATGTGTGCCAAGGGATAATAATTTCTCCCACTGCGCATTTATGAGTAATATTGGAGAGTATTTACTTTGAGAGCAGAAGGCATGTTTCAATGGGTTGTATTTATGAAATTTCATCCCAATGTTTATGAATACTGAAGAACTTTTTTGATTTGAGGATAAATAAATACTCCAGGCGAATTTGTAAAGTTTTGATAAAAAAGGGGGTGATGAATGTTTGAACAATTTGAATTTATGTTAAATACTCTTTATTTAGTGTTCCCATTAATTTCACAATTTATTCACATTTAGAAAGGCAAGCGTCAAAAAGGAGGACAAAGCTTATAAACCGTTACTGATAAATTATTTGAACAAAGAACCTCCTTCCAGAACCAAAAAATGTACAATATCCTTTTCCCATTACAAAAGCACATTCTCATTCTGTCATAAATGTTTTATTGGATCTCTCCCAGATGTTATTGGCTCATTTGGCATAATTGCCAAAGAGCCTATAGAACCATGAATTGTCCGTCGTCCGTCGTTGTCCGGCGTCGTTGTCATCATTGTCATCTTGCGTCATCTGTGCACAGCTGCCTTGAGCACACTATTGATCATAGAGACTTCATATTTTACACACACATGCACCTATGTCCCATCTCAAAGCCTAGCAAAAATTATGTTGCTGTGACCATTATTCTCAAATTGGCAGCCATATTTGTTTTTTCTTTGAACCTTTCTCCTGTAGATGCAGTTGATGATACAAACTTCATATTTGGCAGCTTTATGCATCTTTTTACCCTCTTTATTTACTGTAAAAATTATATTGATACCACCTATATTTGCAGTTTGGCAGCCATATTTATGTTTTTCATAGGTCACTTATTTGGGATTTGATCTTAGATACTTCATTTGTATCCATGTGATATTGTAGCCTATATTGTCTAAGTTTTCTGATAATGCCAAATGAGCTTAGGTCCATCTGGACCTATTTTTTGTGATTGCTCCGCTATCAGGGATGGTTGTTATTTGTATCAGGTGTCGGCAAATCCCTCCAGATGGCTGAGGTACCTGAGGGAGACCCTGGCACAGTTTACCAGAGACAAATGGCATGGAGAACGGGAATCTTCTCAATTCTTACAGTAAAAGCTAGCGAGGAACCGATGCCTTTCAATTCAAATATTCCAGCGCATCGAGATGATACCTGTAGACTTTTAAACTTAGATTAGTATCCAACTGAATGAAGTATTACATAATCCTAGAAACATTTTTGCTTGAAGAAATTTAAGTGTGGATTGAGCAGAAGCGGATGTTGGGATCAAAAGAAGGTCGAATACTCAAACTTTGGGTCAAAGATCGAGGATCACCACTGTAGTGATAAAAACATTTGAACATCAATGAAACTTTTAAACTAAAGTAAACTTGGTGTCCAATTTTTTGGTTCAGATTCGTCGTGAAAAGACCCATTTTCCCCAGAAAACCTGAAAACTAAAAAAAATGTAACAGAAGATGTGGGTCTAGGTCCTGGGGGATTGATTTGAGTTCCCTCGTAGGTAGTATCCACCGGGGAAGCCAGAGATACTTAAAACCCCTCAAATCCACAAAAAGACGCATGTATAGATAGTTCTTACTGGTTCGTGGGATGTTCTTTTATATCTGTTATTCGAAAGTACAAAGGCAGTGCTAAGATCTCCCGCCAAAAGTCTGCCAGGTATTGTTGTACCAAAACGGTTTGGATGCGCTGAAAAAGTATCTGCATATGCACTTTTGAAAAATTTCAGGACAAAGAGAGAAAAGGAATATGCATCATAAATTTCAAGAAAAAGTCAAAGGATTTTTTGTTGTTGATTTATTGGTTGTGTAATAAACAGTAGAGATTGGATTCGGTACCCATATTTGTTTCTACCGATTTTTAAACCGTTTTTCTTTTAAATTAAATATTCAAATAATTGCTTTTACATTCAGGTCCAACTATTAACTATTTCGAACTCATTTTGACACAAATCTGATCTGATTTTTAAATGTGGACCACAAACTTTTGAAACAGACATTCATATTTAATGCCAGAAATGATTGTGTTTCACTTCTATCAAGCATCACTGAACGCACCCTAGAGCTCGTGATGAATCATGCCACATGAACTAAATCTAGTAGTAATTTAATATAGTCTTTTGATAAAAATATTCACTGTTGCTTCAAATCAAATAAAACCCAACTTTTATTTGATTGAAATAAACCGGTAACCGGTTACAATTTTTGTAATTCGGGGCGAACACTAACAAACAGCCGTCCAAGGCATAGCGCTTACGGTATGTTATCTTGATATTGCCTGGAACTAAATTTGACACTTCAAAAGGAAAATTGATTGGATTTCAACACGGAACCTTATTTTTGCGCAATAAACATGTTGATAATGAGTGACATGGCCGAAATCTTTGAAACACATTTGTTACTTTTTTTAAGCGACACATGCTTAGATACCGTATTTATTCGAAAGGAAGCATTCTCTTAGATAGAAAAGCACCCTTCTGATTTTTGAAGGAAATAAACCAAATCTTTGTTTGCAAATTGCATATTTGCAGACAGTTTCATTTCTCACTTGCTATCAAAATGACAGAAATGTCCGAATTTTAAATGTCTTGGACTCATTGGTTCATAATCTTAAGCCCTCTTCATATGCAGAATGAATGATAGATTATTCTCTTGGATTTTATGAAGAGGCACCCCAAAAAGATTCGGGTGCTTCTATACAAATAAATACGGTATTAGTGAGAGACCGTGTCACGTGTAGGGGAATCAAGGGTGAAATCATCCTTGCCCTTTGGGGGGGAGGGGTTGGGGTATTTGGCCTCGTTGGAATGGTTTTGACAGCTCGACCCCCTTTTTTGCCCCCGTGCCCCGATTTCTGATACATCCCACATGTCACACTTAGTCTGGTGGAAAAAGGTCAGCGGAGCAAACAATGTTATTTCACGTCTCCTGTGTGTTCTAATCAAGCCCAAAAGATTACAGTGTATTCTATTCCGTGTTAGGCCAGAATTTTTTTCTCAAATTGTTGGATTGCGTTTCCCGCCGCTCCCAGAAATCAAGAATGTAAAAAGCAACAACTGAATCTGAGCCAAAATAACATGAAATGATAATTTTACGTTACCCCGTCAAACATCATTCAAAAAAGTTTCAATTCCATGAATTTTAATCAAATATACAGCAAATTAACCCCCTCCCGCCCGATCGCCGCTCGCAAAAATTTGCTCCATTGAAACGTATCGCAACAAATAAAAAAAGTCTGGCCTAACATACAGTATGTCAGGCAGGGAAGTCCAATGATGCGACGGCCATTTAGAAGAATTTATCAGATTAATCAGATAATTTATTCATAAGCTTGTTGACCTGAATTCCCAAGTGGAATGGCCGTCGTCGGTCGAACGGGGAAATCTGTGCCGTCTGAGAACAACCGATAAAACGAGATCTAGAAATAGCCTTTATTGTGGACAGTGAGCAGAAAATACATTTGGATGTAGTATTCAAAAGAAGTACACCTGGGCCATAAAGGTTTCTACGTGTGGCATAATTAGCGATCAGGTATCAATCAGACTGTAGAACTCTGATAATGTACCAAATAAAGGACAAAAATGTTCGCAATTTGTGACGGACGTTATGGCGACAATAGTGCTAACGTAACCTTATCATAGATCCGTGGTACGAGTTTCGCAATTAAATTTTAAAGGGTTAGTGCATGTTGTTGTGCTGCCTGTGAGCACTATTGTTCAGGGTATGCAGATTTACAACGCTGTTACTTCCCTGACTTACAGTCAGCAATTATCTGCCGACAAAAATAAAAAACCTTTCCAGAAGAGACCAGCAAGAAAATTTAGCAAAATGAAAAAAAAAGATAGACAATATCATCATCAAAAAAAAAAAGAAAGATGAAGAAAGTAATTAGCCGTTTCCATCAGACGGTAGAAAGTCCAGCACCCTCCTCTCAAGGGGGACCACACAGATTTTACAAGCGATTAAGAGAGTGATCATCATTGTTTATTAATCCGTCTTCGTTATGAATCATATACGGGACCCATATGGATTGTGGGCCCGAGTGTCGCTCCCTATTTAACAATGGCCAATTACCGTCAATGTCCGAAATAAGCCGCATGCGGTTAGCCCCAATTTTCAGGGGTGTAGCTTATTTACAAAATGTATTTGACTAAATTTGGACAAGTTAGATTTACAATGCAAGTTAACAAATTTGCTGTGAAAATAGTAAAGTAGCTAGAGAACACTGCAAAGACAGTCAATTTTGAACATAAATGCAACTGAATTATACAAAATGCCATTTACAACATCTCATGAACAAAAAAGTTTGTACGTCACGAGGTCAAAATATGTCATTAGTCTATGCAAAAAGTTCTGTAAATTAGCTGATATAAGAGGGTGTGGCATAATTAGGGCATGTGGCTAATTTCGGACATTAACGGTATTTACTCGTCAAAGAACTGGAGATTAGTTGATGAAATCAGATCAGTTAGAAAAGGGGAAAAAGGCACCTTGTACGGGTTTGAAATATTAACAGAAGCTTAATTAAGAGCTTTGTATTTGAGGATAGTTATTTTGAGTGAATAATTAATGAGTGCGGCCCAGACCTGAAGCAATTATGGTAAATGATTGCTGCCTCGTCAGGCATTTGTCAAACGTAAATTATTCTTTCGGTGCAAATATTTCCACTCGACGATCCGGGGATCAGGGGAAAAAATATATTGACTTTGCTACATATTTTGCTGCAGCATTTCTGTTAGATTAAAATGTAAAAAAAATTACATAATTCTGAGAACGGCGGGAAAGTAATCCATCAATTAAAAAAATCTTAGTGAAGAATTAAAAAACTTCTGACTAAATGATACGTTCTGTTCAGTTGGAACTTAAAATCTATGACTTGGCATTTGTTTGTTTCAAAACCGAAGGAAGCTATTCTCAGCTACTTGTAATATATTACACAAGCAGAACGGAAAAAATTGAGATATTCTGATTTTATCGAGTTATGTATTATTTACAGCCAAATTGCATTTACACAGTAGCAGAAAATTGCCAAGATTCCTGCAGAAAATTACGTTATGGGTTATTTTTGGGGCCTCCACCCTTGAGAGTTATCCTGCAAAGTACACACAGCAAGTACACCATGACACTCCTGCATTCAGAAACAATGTGAACTGCTGCAGTAGGGTTCGAATCAGATACCGAGGGCTTACAGTTAAGTTGATCCCTCTGCCCTTTTGACAGGCACATTTTAAAAATTTTCCGTCATTTCAAATTTTGTCAATTTGGGCGGAAAGGTGGACGTTAAGGTCGAGGCACGAATATTTATTGGCCTGAAAACGTGTAAAACATGTGAACACAAAGAAATGAAACTAAAACAGTTTTGAAATTAAATGTCACAGAAACCAAACATAAATATTAAATAATGTGTACGTATTACTGTCGCAAAAAAAAACCCCTGCTTTTTTGAAGTGTTGATTACCCAGGTACAATTATTTAAGGCGACAGTGTTTGCAATAGATGGTGCCAGCTATTATTATTTCGGTTTGGAGGTCAATGACATATAGAGTTGCGGTATTTGTGGAGGTGTGTGCCCAGTTTTGTAATGTAGTGTCATTTACTTGTGATTAATGGGTGAGTATGTGTAAAAAAAAAACCCGTTTGTTTTGATGAGTCATGACTCGCCTATGACAACGTTATACGCGGTTTTGTGAGTGAATGTTCTGGTTTGGTTTGTGGGTGGTTATCTGCAAGAGAGAAGGATTCACGAAACACCAAATGCATAATTTATATAACACGTGATAATGATATCACTCCGGTGCCAAAAAAATAGACATGAGCTATTCCAGAAGAAAAGGTAGTGCAGATCATATTTGGAGAGCTGATGGTGTGTGACATGTGTTTATGTGAGGTCACTGCAACTGGGACTAATGCTGTTCCATGCCGCAGTCTTTATTATTCAAAATCATTCGAATGTAAACCAATGTTACAATAGTTTTTTTTCCAGATTATACACATTATTGTGAATCTTAATGAATTATTCTTCATGCTATGGATCCGCCCCTGCTGGTAACAGTAGGGGTCGCACGGATACATTTTTGTTACCCCGGAGCTTCGACAATCACTATTTGACCCGGGGCACGGGTACCCGCCATGTTTAATTAATTGCTGTTGGCCATCAAAAAAGGCTGATCGTAACATAGAAAAAGTCTTATGTAATGTAACCTTCCCTTGATGTTCAAATTTCAGGCATGAAATGTTTATCGCAAATAAGTTTTTATTTAGAATCATAGGGATTTCTTTATTCTGTGCTAAATTGTGTTTTGGTGATGAATTTATCTCAGAAAAGTACATTTTGATCAATTTAAATATGTCTGGTTATGTTATGTTGAGAATCATATTTGACCTGAAAGATAGGTAACGGGTAGAAATTCAGTGTATCGGGTGCCGACTAGATTTTAGTATCCGTGGATGCTCCGGTACCCGATGAGACCCCTAGGTAACAGGGTGGCGATGTAACGATGGGGGTTGTGTTGGGCCGGGGCAGCAAATGATATATGACAACTTGGTTTTTTTCCTACTGCAGCATCTCTGGTGGTTTTTGTTCGTACTTGTAATTAACTATTGGCGGTGACTGTTGCAGACAGACAGACAGACAGACAGGGTGTGGTTGGGAGTTATCAGTTGTAATAATAACAACTACAATTAAATTAAAAACAAAACCTCATCATGAGTCATCTTGCTGCCTTTTCACCCAAAGGCAAAAATTATAACTATAATGTTTCATGTGGATAATCGTCATGTTGGACGGATTTGTTGTCCGGTACGCAACCCCCACCAAACCCTGTGGATCCGCCCCTGATCCGCCCCTACCTGCCATCCGGTGCTTGGCATTTAGATGCACTGGATGACACCGAGAAGCATTAGGTTGTTGTAGCCTTGCAACAGAGGATCAGCTAGATCACAGAGGCACACAGACGAGCAGAGAGAATGTCGCGGAGGAGGCATTGTTTTGTGCAATATTCGAGCTATGCTGTTTACCACATGGATACCATTGTTTTACATAAACAACAGGCACTGTTGATTTACACACCCAAAAGCCATGGCATAGCCTTTACCTAACTACTCTGCGATCCGTGAGAAGACTGCGATGTTGGCATTTTCTTGAGCAAAGCCCGCAATTGTTGTGTATACGTTAGTTGATACCAGTAAAAGTTTTGTTTGCAAAAGTAGCCAGATCATTGCACATTGAGTGATTGCATAGAAAGTCTACACTTGGGGGTTTTAACTAGTTTTTACATGCTTTGGTGAAGCATATTGTTGTATATTGTTGTAGGTACGTTTGCTGGCATCTGTTAAAGAGGGTATTGGCAATCTATCTATTGTTAAATAAAACACCCCTTCGGACGTTGCCAAAACATTGCTAGTTACTCGGATGTTTGGGGTGTTATGTTTTGGCAGTGGGAGAAGCTGACCAGGCATAGCATGTAGAATCTCTGGCACTATCTACAACATAAGACTTATATCAGCTTTGTACACACAATAGCAGAATGATAAGAACCCAAATTATTGCTAATAAAAGGTGTGCTTATACATTCAGTTGAGGAAGACCCCCAGTGAAAATAAGGAGTCAGCACATAGTAATTTGTTGAATGCGAATGCGGACTTAAGAGAAACCCACTTGGTTTTAGTGCAGGAGACCACTAGGTTTTAGCGCAGTCGCACCAGGAATGCAAATTTAAAATATCATCACTAACCTGACTGTAAACAGACAGTAACAGTAATTCACCAAACAAAATACGATTCATGGGGTCATTTTTTGTGTTTGGTAGATCCAGCGAGAAGGTCAGCAACCTCTTGCCAGAAGCATGGCAGATACGAACAACACATGGATCAAGGGAGATTGTGCGCACAATATGTAACCCCGCACAGGGTCACAGGAGAAGCCTACAGGGCAGCATTCCAGGGTTTATTAACCTTTTGTTCAATGCACAGAGCAAAGACTGAAATATTCCTGTTTGCACATCGCTGTCTGCAGCCAATTGCTATATGAGTAAGAGTAAAATTATTGTAAGGGCCTACAAGTGTGTCCTTTAATGAGGTCATAAGTGGAAAGTTTGGATTATTGAATTGGCTCAAATGGCGGTAGACTGAATATCATTAAGAATTTGGCAATGGTTTCTGCTGAATGTGCACCAGTGATCTCATTTCTTGCCTCCCACAAGTTGCCGTTGGGTGTTGTCAGAATGTCAGAGGTTTTAAAAATTCTGTTGCTTTTTCGAAAGGCATTACGTACAGTAAAGTACCACGGTTAAGGTGCTGTTACACAGGGAAACTTTGTCTCTGGAAACAGTCTCTGGAGACAGTTTCTTGCAACAGTTACCCTGTGTAACAGCGAAAGTTTCTCAAAACTTTGTCTCTTGCAACATGTCTCTTGATATTCAACGTGTTGAATAACCAGAAACTTGTTTCATGCAACTTTCTGTCAAGATCAAAGAAAAGTCATGTGTAGTTAATTATACTGACCAAATTTATTTCAAAATAATGTCTTTGCACTTAAAACTTGGAAAGTTTTTAGTCAAAAGTTTCCCTGTGTAACAGAAAATTGTCTCTTGAGACAAATGTTTCAAGCAACTGTTTTTTTTAGACAAAGTTCCCCCGTGTAACAGCACCTTTAGGAACATTGACCCAATGGTTTGAGGCGTACACGATTACCTTTGCACCAATTTACTAACTGGAAAAATAATGGACTTGGATTCTCTCTGAATTATTCGCGATCACGCTCGGGATTCTTATTGTTTGTGTTATTAATGTTATGTATCCGGTGTTGTTGTCTGGGACTAGATAATGTGGAGCCTGATGCGCAGCATCCAGAATGGATGGATGGATGATTGGGTGCGAACACGATGAGTCCAGACGGTGGAATGTTGCGGCGAAGAGAGAGGAAAAGAAACAAATAATAGCAGCTGACAATAGATCGTGATTGATCTTCTGACTGATCGCACAATAGCTTGGGGTTTTTGTCGAGAGAAATAACCCTTTGGTTTGTCAGATTTTCTCTACAGCACTCTTGCTTCAAGATCTGAACCCCAATGCAGCCAGCCCGCTTGCTAGCTTTAGGCTTATACGGTATACAACCATATTGGTAACCATAGAGGTAATCAGTGGCCCCAAAATGGACCCTGGTCCAACAAAAAAAATTATATAAAACAAGGGTCGTGGAGCAATGACATTTTGAGAGCGTATTAAAAATGATGGGCAGTTTTAAATTCGACATAGAAGTGATCTTGGTATGTTTTTTTTCGTTTTGTTGTTTTGATTGCGTGCCCAAAACGCATTTGTTGAAAGGTAAATATCGATATGCTTCACCTTCTGGGCAAGGTTTAGTCCCGTTAGAAATTATGTTATCGATTTCACAAAAGCCTTGGCAAAGAGCAAGTATCCTCTACCTGAGATGGCGATTGACATTTCATTAAAAAGAAAACCAGTAAAAAGACTTGAGGCAAAATGCCTACTTCAGCATGTACCGAGGTTGTAAACATATAAGTTTCAGTTTTGTGTATTTTATAAAAGTTGTGTCTCATCGCGCAAGTCTAGACGAAGATCGTAAAAGGTTAAGAGGAACCCTTTTGCTTCCTTGCTCATCTACCATTCTCTTTTTCCAGCTTTTCCTTCACTGCAGTGCAGAAACTACATTTTCAACCAGTCTCTTAAAAGCTGTAAACAGTTTGCGAAAAACAAATTATCTACGTTTGAAACGCACTCAAAAGGGATGTTCAAGTATCGTACTGTTTCTTGTCCACACCCAAGTCGCCTTGATTAAAAAAGTCTTAGATACAGGTTCTGATATTCAACCCTACGCAACCAGTATTCCAAAAGTGATGAATACTAATGTGATTTCCAAAAATTTTCTGGTCTGGTACTTTTTAATCTAGGACACGAAAATAATATTTTGCGTATATGATAAGGAGATGACATATCATATTGAAAGTTAAATGGCAATAGTTTTATGTTTCTAAACAAGAATCTGATGCGTACTTTTCTGTTCTGAGTAGGTGATACTCGAATGTATGATCATAGCCCGAAGCCGAGAGCTCCGAACTAGTTTCGGGTGTACTCGGATACGAGATAACCCATGAGATAGGAAGTTTATACGCCTGTGTGTGCTTGGTTATTGGTGATATGCCTTTGAAATAGTATGTTGTTTCGGATTCCTGAAAATTCCTCAGGCGAAGCTACTGCAGAAGAAGGGTGCTGCTGCAGGCAGGAAACGAACTGCCAGCAATTTCAGTAGGAATAGAAAAAAAGTTTTGGGTTTGCTGGATGTTTGTTTTTGTTCCTTAATGGAGAGAAGTGAGGAATACGATCCGACATCTGCTTTATAGAGTGCTACTGTGCATTATGTTGTGCATTCAAAGTGCATTGGGTTTTTGGCAAATTCGATAAAAGTACAAACATCCATAGAAATAGTGAAAAAGCAGCAAAACTGACTACAGGTCATCCCGCTTAGCTCGAACCCTCACGGGAAGCTCGAAGAGGTTCGAGCTAAGCAGAAGTTTTGAGTTAAAATTAATTTTACAACAGATAACATTGATGGGACATTTTGAAAGGTGCGTAGCAAAGCAAAAGTTGAGTTATCCGTGTTCGAGCTTAGTGAGATAACTTGTATGTAAATCCTTGGAGCATGAATGTCGATTCACTTTGTCCCATACCTGTGACTGCTTTCGTGTGCAAAATCTTTAAAGTTTAGGGGCGCCCCTTCGCATTTTGGACCTGAAGGGTGTGATGAAAAAAAGAGCCTCCAAGAAGCCTTGAGATGTAATATTAGCAAGGGTATACTCTTAACATTTAGACTGGTAATTGATTTTACAAAGATAGAAGAAGATGAAGAAAAGTACGAACTACCTTGCTTGCCCACGCACGCCACACCCAAGAACAATGATTGAGAAGCAAAGATTTACGGAGAAAATATTCTGTTATATAATTGGACAGTTTTGAAAAATGATCTATCAACTACGTTCAGACGGAGGAAAATGAAAGTGAAATTCTTTTAGAGTTTCACACGTACGCTTTGCATAATGATTCGATTTCACAGCGCAATTGCTAAACATAGCCCCTGAAGCGAAAATCGTGATCCCATGAATAAAAGTATTTCCAAGAATCTAAAATTAAAGAGTACTTTGTTCGGCAGGCCGATACCTTGCTGAATTTTAAGTGCAGTGAAATTTAAACGGCCTTTGTAGGAGATGACTGAAGTTGACCTTGTAAACGTTTATGGATCTCGCAAAAGTTTCGTAGCCAACAAGACTGAGAGTTTCTTTTGAACAAAAGCAACTCAGATTTATGATTTAACCCCTTCAGTCAGTGCTGGACATTTTGTAGTAAACTTTGACTACTTTTACATTGACAAATGTGACACTGTTTTGATAACAGTACATGTTGCCTTGCATTTTTATGGCCTATGGTAACACATCTTTTGTTCCACCACTGTACATTTTAACATTTTACATTTTAAGGTGGTCACATGACTGTTGCAAATTGAAAATTTAGATACATTTTTGATGACAATGGCACTTGGTGCATTTGAAAAAAATTATCATTAATACTATTTCGTTGTTGGACCTCAACATCGTATCAAGATATCACTATGTGTATCTACATGTGTTTCATATAGTCTATGTGTAGGAATAGGCAATACTTTTGCTTCACTAATTGCTAACATTGAGTCCTCTCACATCTCAGAAAACTAACTTTGCAGATGGACATCCCCTTCCTAATGGATCATGCGACATTAAATTTACATATTCAGGTATGTTAAAAGGTACATATTTTAGCTAGATAGACATTACTTTCATTCCATTGTATAACACTTTTACATTTCACATTACATTCTGGTCATGTGACCAAAATAAAGTGATGTTTTACTTAAAATTTTAGGAAAAAGTGTCAAAATGTTGCCGTTTTATTTTTTTTGGAACAAGTTTTAACAAGATGGACAGCCTACCCTCACAGTAAGGAGGCCTACATGTGACAAATCTACCGGTATTTTTGTTACTTGCCAGCTATGAAAAACACAGCTCTCAGCCATAGACAAAGTCAAATTTGTTAAATACCATCTTGACAGGCACTGTACACATTGGCTAGGTTTCCCTACTAATAATGGTAAATTTATGTCATTTGACCTACCTGCAGTAAGTACACATACTTATGATCACTCCTGTGAAAACATGTTTACGTGTGGTAAATACACACAGATTTAATTAGCCACGTGTCAGCACGATACAATGTTTACATACGGCCTCTGAGAGAGGCCACTAGCAGTGAAAGGGTTAAGACTCGGGCTACTTATTTAGACTTGGAGGAAAATATTTCAGAAGGTTGCACACGGGAAAGTTGGGCCTATGCAAGAAAGAACATCAGGGCCATCCATAACACTTCACAATTGTCTTGATGGGATTACTTTCCCCCATTGAAATCGGTATTTTAAAAAAACCAAGCTAATGAAAATGGCAGCTAAAACACGTTGCATGAGGTGAAATACAGTCACCTCGGACATGATCTGTTGGAAGTTGATCGGGAAAAATCTTAATTTTGTTTTCCTTATGATTTTTCGACCAGAATGGAAATCGAAACGGGTAACGCAGCGGAAAAGCCATCAACACACGCACACGCACAGATCGTGGAGACATTTTAAAAACGACTAAATTATGCGATATCATGGCTGTAACAATGGCATTGTGATATTTTGAACACATTGCGTGTTTTCCGTGTTCCACCCTCCCAACCTCCGCACACACAATGGCACAGAATGTCAATAACTAGTATCAGTTTTTTTGCATGACATTCCTCTTACGCAGTCCGCACAACTCGGTAGGGATCACACGGGTCTCTCGGGTACCCGTCGGGTCGGGTCGTGAAAGCAAACTAGAGATGCCAACTAGTGACCTAACGCCCGAGATTCTTTGTCAGATTTGAAGAATATTCTAAAAAGTACAATCTTTTATACAGATTATTCTGAAAAGTAAAAACTTCTTTACAAATAACATACAAATTTTCCCTATAAACATGACAAGATTTGTATAACTCCCTTAATTAATTAAATTAGTAAGCATAACGTTGCAAATCGTAAGTGAAGAAGACTAATGTCCAAACATGCAACTCGGTTGTTTTGGGTATTCCACCGAGTTACCAATTCTGCACATCCTCGAGTTCTGGTCACCGGTTCTCGTAAAAGCTTTTCCGACACCCGGGGTAGCAAATTGTGACCCGGGAGACCCCTGCGCGAGAGTACACATGGGGTATCCACCTACATTGGCGACGTAGAAGGGCAATTGTCTCAGTGGCACCAGATGATTGATTTACTTCATTTGTTTCCTAAAAAATATGGTGCACATCTGAAGATGTGATGCTTTGCTATCGATTTTAATGACCCATTATAACTGCATTGTTGGTTTCCTTTTGTAACATGTTATTTTGGAAGAGAAATGGTATTTAGTCAAACCAGCAGTTTTTGTGATGCTTTGTCAAACGTCTGTTTTTTCCTGATGTCACATATCAGTGAAACAGATGATGCTGTTCAAAATTGTATGGTGCGTAAGCATGGTCGTTTTCACGATTTAACTGCCAACAGCAGCCCAAAATAAGCGGCCAATTTTTCGTAAGATTTGTTGAATTCGTTCCTCCTCTATTTAAGTCCGAGTACAAAAACGTATTGAAATTAACCTATCATACAAACAATAATATCCAAATGTAGACATATTTCTATTCTTTATTTGTCAAAGTCCTTTTGGTGAAAGTTATTAGCCCACACATAGTAGCAGCCAAATTTATTGCAACCATATCTTATCTGGTACAATTACGATGGGCGACATTTTAATAAAGCGCAATGCATTATGTGCATTACGGCAGGCTATAAAATAATACTAGTAGCTCATAAGGACCTATCCATACCACATCCAATATTCCCATACCTGTAAAGGTGTGTGTCGGCTCTCAAGCTAATCGGTCTTGTTTTCATTAATCATTGCCGATTGACACCCTTGCATTTCTAGGTGCCATTAATTCGTTTGAAACATGTTCCCTCTGCCTGTCTGCTAGCCTAGTCACCTTGACACCGTGAGGACTGCAAAATTTATCGTCACAGGAAGAAGCTGCTCTGAGTACTTAAAGGGGAACGAAGTACTGCACTCGCTTTCGATATGAGCAGTGTTCGATACATCTCAAGATTTCTACTCGCCAGTCAGTGGAGGAGGCAATAAAGTACGCATGCTCGATCAATGGCCTACTGATCACAATGATAGTTTGTGTGCCGTGTACGTGATCAAAGGTGCAAATAATTTTTCATAAGAAATTTCATTAATATTTCTACATGCCGGTAGAACCAGCACGAGACAATTTCTACTAATCCGACGTGAGTTTTAGTCGCTGGGAGAGTTATGATATGAGTATATAAAAATAAATAACAAAAAATGCCGGTTGATCCCAATCTGTGATATCAGCAGCCTTTCCATAATGCAGCACGAATCCGTGAGACCCTCATGCATTTCTGATAGATTAGCCCCTAAGCAAACATTTGCGTTTGCTCGGCATTGATTCCATGTGACGTTAATCACGATTATCATTTGTCAAAATTACATCCTCAAAGAAAAACTCCGCACCCAGCGAAATTCAATAGAGCAGGTGCTACTGAATGTGTGGAGTCCTGGAGTCGGGGACGGAAGGTTTAGTGGATGCGCTGAAAGCCTGAAACTTCGTAAAAAGTGTGATTTTTGAATTGATGAATTAATGAAACAAAACTTATACGGGAAATGATTCAAAACAAATTATAATTACCATATCTACACATTTAAAAGTGTAAATTATTGTACTGCAAAATCGGAGTGTTTTCCGCGGTAAAGTTAAGTATCATGAAGCTAGACCCGTTTGATTTGTTTCTTGAATTGCTTGATGAAAGGAGCGAAAACAAAATGAATACTTAATTGCGATTGTTTTGCAGATGAAAAGTATGGTAAGACATGTACAGCAAACACGGCAACTAAATCTGCGAGTGCTGGGAAAACTGTTTCAGAGACAACAGAATGGTAATGTTTCCTAAAAATAAAGGACAAATTATTTCAAAGAGTCTTTGATGGCTGTGAATAGCATTTAAACGATGGCCTTTGTAGCAACGGAGGTTCTACTATTGGCTTCGGTGATGGTGCTTTTTCACAAAGGCTCGTTACTTTTTATCAAAGGTAATTCGTATTTTTTAGGGTTGTCACGACTAGTGCGACTAATCGACTAGTCGAGTTCAGTGACGACTAGTCGACTATGGTTTCACTAGTCGATTAGTCAAAAATTTCAAAATGGTGAACTTTATCAATGAAATTAAATGCAGAAAATTGAAGATTGTTTATATATATTGTATTGTATACACTTTAATGGTGATAAAAAAATACACTTTTTAAAACCATTCTTCCATGTAGCCCGCAAATACATAATTATGCAGGTAAATAGTTATGCGTAACAACAATTGGGTGTGTAATGAAGTGAATATGGATAGCTTTGAGTGACATTTAGGAAACCTTCGACTAGTCGACGACTATTAGTACCCGACTAGTCGACGAGTGAAAATTACTAGTCGTGGCAACCCTAGAATTTGCTTTGTTGTTTTCGATCAGAGGAAACAACTGTCACCTTGCCAGCAATATACACAAATCGTAAGGACTTACAGTATAACAAAACCCTTAGCGCGTTTTCCTAACCCTAAATGCTTGTGCAGTTTGGGAGTTGGCGTTAAGATGCAATGTTAAGCCAATTAGGCTAAAGAAATGGCATTAGAACTGCACACAAGTGAAAATGCGCTGACATTTACGGAAATCTCTCGATTATGTTTTCCTAATCTGTGGACTCTCAGTCTACTGATAAAACAGCACTGTGTCCCAGAACAAACATGCCAAGGAAATGTTTCTATTCAAGGTTTGACCCATAAAAGGACTTGTAACTATCATGTTTAAACATTGTTCTGTAAGAATTCTGCCCAATTATCACTCATAAATTGGCTCAATGTTGGATATAGAGAGATAAAAATGGAGTATTTTATTGAAGCTCTCGTGAAGAGGTTGTAAATATTTTCTGTGACACCTCAATGAGAGATAAACCTAAACATGATTCAAGATTAGCATAGATACACATAACAGTCTCTCTTAGTATATTCAGATACAGTTTCAAAAGTAAAACTGGCAGTTATAAATGGAAATCTATTTGATTTTTAAAGAAAAATTATTTATTTTCTGTGCATGAGTGTATCTTGTTTATTTTTAACAGAAAATCTAAAGTACTTATGTTAAAAAAGTACATAGCGAAACATTTACAAGAACAATGGCGTACGCAAATTGGTTTATGCAAATTTATAATTGGCTCTAACATTACAAGAAACTGAATTGAAATGAAGAAGTTTGGTCCGACGTGGGAATTGATCCATGATGACAAAATACAGGACTTAAACCGAAGAAATAATGAAAAAGTGACAAGAAATGTAAATTAAGTTCATTATCAGGGAAGTTTAATAAACAAACATGACTGACGGATTATCATATAACGGACATACTTACGGATCCACGGACTCTCTGTCTTTATCCGTAAGTCGCGAGGATTTATCGGATATAGACGGATTGATATGGGACCGGTGGAAGACAGAGGTAGAGTTCTTTGCGTAAAGTTACTATTTGAAAATCAATGAAAATTATAATAGTTTTGGAAAGTGGGTCACTGTGACCAAAGTTAACATTTTGCCAACTAGAAAATGGGTCGTTGTGACCTATATTGAACCAAAAAGCAATTTGATATGACATTCTTGGATACATTAACAGTAATTATTGCCTTCAAAGCAAAGAGACCAACGTTCTCCAAATCAAATCAAATACTTGAAAGCGTACGATTAAAGATTAAACATACCGTGCTTCAACAAGTAAAAGGAACAAGTATAAGTGAACTTATGGTACAAAAAGCTCCCAGCCCTAATTGTTTTATTATTTCAATAATAAAACAATCAAAATCTTGGAATGGAATACTACTGTGTTTAGTTCATAAAACATAGGTTAAACACAACAGTGCTGAATTTAAATGAATAAAAAATTAACTTGGAGAGTATACTGAAGAGAACTATGATTTTCCAAAATAGTTCTGTGCATGTAAAATTGTGCAGTGAAGAAAATTTCAGTCAGTGCAACATAAAGAAATAAAAAAGACTGGCCGAAACAAACGGTGACTGTATCATCTGTCTATGAGTATTTGTACATGTCCCGTCAAGTACGTGATCCAAGTACTTATGTACAAGTGTATGTGCTCTTCAGATAAGCTCGTTTATCTACACTTAAACGTCGCCAGCATATTAAAAGATTAAACAAGCCGTCAGTTCGGGATAGCTTAGCTATCAGATCAAATAACTTCTTGTAATCGGCAAAATATTTTGGCTCATTTGGCATAATTGCAAAGAGCCTGTACCGGTAGAATTGTGATTTGTCCGTCGTCTTCCGGTTTCTCTTGAGTCCTTTCGTCAATCGCAGCCATATTTGTCTTTCTTTTATATCTTGCTCCCGGACAAAGAATGCATGATACCAAGGCTCTTTTGGGGCCGTTGATAATATAATCTTCATACATAGCATGTGCAGTGACCTCCGTGCTTTCTTTATTCTCGATAAAAACATTTATTCCTGTCATCTATATTGCCAGTCAAGCAACCATATTTATCATTATTTGAACTTTGGCATAATTTGCATACTTTCTTTGCTTGTATTCTCTTCTGTGTGAAATGACAATGTCAAACTGCAGAAAGCATGCATACTTTCACGCACGCACGCATGCGCGCACACACGCACACTTCATCATCTCTTGTTAACATTACAGGTTGAACTCAACAAGCGCAGAGAGGCGGAACTACAGAAAGCGAAGAGAGACCTGGAGGAGCAGCAGTTACACCATGAACAACAGATAGCAGCACTGAGGAAGAAGAACCAGGACAACACCAACGAGCTGTCGGACCAGGTGGACCAGCTCAACAAGGTCAAGTCCAAGTGAGTACTCAACTGTCCAGTCCTAGATATTTAATTGGTGAATCAGAGCTTAGTTGCCCAATAAGATCCTAGTGCATTCGCAACTGTCCAACTGGATGTAATGGATGTACGTGAGTACTCAACTATCCAATGACATCCAAATCGGTGCTCATCAGACATTTCAACTCGATGAACTCAGGTCCAACGGTCTCGAATTATATATGTCAGACTCGGTTCGTCCCGTATTTCTTTCGGAATCGTCGTACGGCGGATGCTAGTGTTACGGCACTAAGCAAGCAACTAAAGCAAGACAGTGATGTGATGATATATCTGCTGGAACTCTTTATTACCCATAGCTTTGG
>JBCAUI010109319.1:0-18840 GCA_038406195.1 Haplosyllis anthogorgicola
GTGTGCCCTCTTCCACTCCTCAGCAAACACTGAAGGGCATGTGGAGAGAGAGAGCCACAGCACAATTGAAATTCAGTGATGTGTGACCATGCACCCACTGAGGTAAGTTTGTGATGACAGCCCCCACACATGGAGTGGAGTAGATAACTTACAGATCACCTTTAACCTTAGGGAAACATTAAACGTCCTGCACACACAACAACAGTAAACGTTGTCATAGAAACTCCATTCAAATGAATGGGTTTTTCTTGTTGAAGTGTGTACGTTGTTATTAATAACTACAATTGAATTTTATTTTAGGGATAACAGTGGTAATTATGTTACATACTCCGCAGTAAGATTTGGCAAACTTACCTTAACCTACCATGGGTAACACTATTTTATGACTATTATGGGACGCATTTTTGGCATATTGGAAAATATGGATTTTGGACTTTGGACTGGGACAAAGCACAGCAGTCCAAGGTCCAGAATCCCATGTCCTAGGTCCAAAGGCCCATTATTTACAATATGCCTAAAGCTTATCTGCCACATCCTGATAATCCACCCAACCCATTTTTGCTGCACACACAGCTGGGTGAGCTGCACTGTCTGCATGTGGCAAATGAGCAGCAATATATATATATATATATTCTTTCCCGTCGGGTACCGACGGGTTCCATCTAGTAACGACAAAAACGTTTGTCAAAATAAATATTCCCTGTCCGCTACCCTTATTACACCAGGCACGAATGTATGCCAACCAAGTTATCCTCATCGCTTTACCTCATCTTTATTGTCACAGTAATTATCCGTTTTTGTAATAAATACTCTTACAATCAACTGATGACACTTTTTGAGATTTTTTGTAATTGTACACCAACGTTGATTGTAACTGTAGAACAATATATCGACATGCATCTCAAAACTTTTAAGCTATTAGTGGCGCTGTATTTTAAGGGATTTTGCAGCTAAAGTCAATCTTTTCTCTTCTGTCTTTCCATGAGTTAGGTTCTCTTTGCGCATACACAGGGTGGTGAAACGGACCCAATCGAAAGTTTTAATACCACAGATATTTATTAATTTCACTTAACGTATTGCATTGATACATGAGGTACATAGCTATTACGGAAATGAATATCTTTTATTTAATTATGGTTTAATTGTCCTTTCAATATCTGTATCACATCTTTGGAGATGGTGATAAAACTGTTATATCGCTATCTCCAAAGATGTGATGCAGATGTGAAAGAGACAAATAAACTATATTTAAATAGAAGAAATTTATTGCCGTAATAGCAATATATCTCATGAATCAATGCAATACTTTAAGAGAATTAACAAATATCTGTGGTATTAAAACTTTCGGTTGGATCCGTTTCACTACCCTGTTTAATAGTGCCAAATAACATGTCAGAGACCAATAAAACAATAACTATTGTTGCACAAAGGGTTAAAACAAAAAAGGATCAATTGTGACACAGAAGAGAGTGCACGTGATAGTGGTTGTTTGTTGCTTCTCGTTGAGCATGCGATCCGGAGCCGCAAGACTCGACGCACCGCTTTGATTGGAGTTGTGTCGGGAATAACGAGAATTCCGCACGCAATCGCTAATACACGCTCTGTAATGTTAATCTAAGGGCAAATAGATTCCACAAGTCCTGAGTGATTGCAATCAGAATTGGTCACTAACACATCCTGTGCTACAAAAGCACGTAGTTAATACTGATTGGGTGACAAGGCTACATGAATCTGAAAACATTTTTACCTTAAAGAAGCTAGACCTAAATTTTCTTGTGGGTCAGAAGATTTTCGAAAAATGACCTTAGGAGACACAAGATTGGAGCACATTACATTTCAACAGCGATAAAACCTGACAAAATAACTTGGCGTCATGTACACCAGCGCCATGCTTACAGCGCCATTGCTATACCATCACCTTATTGTATCATGATGCTTACATCCCTCCAATGTGGAAATTTTACTGAAATGGTAACTAATACTAGGTGGGAAAGGTGACCGGTGTAAGTCTAGAGAACGGGGCCAGATCACTCGAGGCCTAATGCGCCTTTTATCTTACAAACAAGTTTAGAGACCCTTAACTCAATTCTAAAAGAGTTCCAATTGGCCATTAGTATAGCGAGGTTAGGTTTCTCGTTTTAAGTGATCTTATACAGGTCAATAGAATTCTGAAATCACCAGATTCCACCTCAGCTGTTAACGAGTTACTCGGTGGCGTAACATTATATTATTGAGGCGCCATCTGGTGATTTTGTATATTTCCTTGATTTTTAACATTACAGTTTTGACTGTACCAGTTTAGACGTACAGATACAGAAGAAACGTGTAGCTTGGCCTCTTTTTAGTAAACGTACGCAAAGAATTTCGAAGAAAACGTGCAGCTTGACCTCCCTCCTGTATTCTCGGACTGGACGTGCTATTAGCCATTAGTCTCAAGCAGATCACGTATTGGTGAGTGATGATCTCTCAGGACACCTGGAAAACACACTAAACTGAGACAGACCGTCTGATGAGGTAATGTTACCAGCACCTAAGTGTTGGGAGACCGAAAGGGGAGGAGGTGAGACTTGGTCATGCACAAAAGTAGCCAATACATATAATGAGCAAAACAAAGAGGCCAAATGCATAGTCTGTGTTTTGGTAAGGAGTGGACTGTCTCGGTTAGTATCATTAGCGGGAATAGTACAAACATCATCTAGTGACGCAACGTCTGTGTGGCAAGCTGCTCTTTTGAATCAGGAAGAGTTTTTCTCCAATCTCCATTTACGTCGCCAGGAATTAGTTGTTTCCGACGAATATTTGTAGCGATGTTATCCTGATGATCTAGGATTGGGCACTGGATTGTTAATTTTTAAGCATCGCATAAGAAGTCCCAAGATGTCTTCCACAAAACTAAGTGAAAGACATGCAGCTCCTGAAATGCATTTTATTTTGTAAACAGTTCAGTTTTAAGCTGTGTCTTTCCCACGAACAATATTGCAGCGTGAATTTGTGTTGTTACCAAAACGGAGATTTGTGTAAACAAACGTCGAAGCAGTTACTTCATCAGAGTTAGTACTCATAAATTGTGTCATAATTCAGAACCGGTTGTACGTAAACTGTTTGCTGTTTAGGAGGCCTTGACACAGTGCTACGTGGTACAGTATGTACCCAGTCTCTGTGGGGAGCGTGCAGGATCGGTTCTCTGCAGAATAAACGCTCGGAGGCCGTAAATCTCCGTTACTACCGCTATGTAACATCGCTACAGTCTGGCGCAATCAGTACGCTATGGTTCCCGAGGGAGGCAGAGGCCCGAGGTCTGTAACCCGCACACATCCATCTCTCACACGGGTCTCTGTTCACTGGGTCTAACGGGGTAGAATTATTGTTGTGTCTGTGGTCGTATGTTTGACTTGTGAATGTGCTGATTTGAGATGTTTGCAGTTATTCAAAGCTAGTTCTGTTGTCCTGCTTGTCAGACTGACTGATCGTCATTTACCTCAGGTAGACGAACGGACAGACAGATATTAACGATTATGATTTGTTTTCTCTTTGTAGGTAAGTAGCTGTTTCTGTAGCTGCTAAGACAGAGCTTTTACAGTTGAATTCATCGCAGTCTGTTTAGTATCAGATAAGTACAAAAAAATATAACCATTCCAATTCGTTTCATGGAGCATAATTGCGAGAGCAGACAACAGACAGACAGACAGACAGACAGACATTTTATCTCAAATCATACAGAGAAACCCACGCACACAAGTTATCAGCTATCACTTCCAACCACGCCACTGTAACGCGGGATCCATTAGAACAACGCCTTCCCAACATCTGGCAAGGCCAGGAGAACCATCACTTTTTCGGACCTGCGATCTAATAGATAAAGGCATTGTCCAAGAATAACACTTGTCGCTGTACACATTTATCTCAGTGTATTGATTGTACGCAACAGGTTGGACAGAACGGTGGCGATGCACCTGTTTGATTACACCCGTTTCTCGTCAGTCTTCTGTCCCGTCATTGATCCCTCCGCGAGTGATGTGTTCTGTCCCAGATTCTTAGTCCTGTGATGCTTCTAGGCCATTAGGCTCCTCTGGCATCCATAATCACCATCCGAGACTAACTACAAAATACTGCAAAATACTACAAAATACTAAAGTAGTACAGATTCATAAGGTCACCTCTGGTAGGAGAACTCACCCAACCTTGTGTGACTAAGGGTAATCCTCAACCCTTTAGGCCTGGTAGCACTCAGTTCCCTTTCTGTGGTACCAATTTTACACCTTAGTATCATGAGTATGATGTTCAGGCTGATTGGCTCTGTATGATGATTCCAGTGGTTCATGCACTCTTATTGCGCTGAGGATTCATATGTGATCTCTATTGAGGTATGGAGGATGAAAACTAGCACACACTGACAACCTGTAGATGTATCTGCCCATTTAAATACGTTCTACAGACAATGCTTTCAAATATCAGACATCTTACATTGAAAAGCATTTTATTATTTAAGTACATAGAAAACCTGTGGTAGTTCTCACTTGAATAGCGATACTTGGAACATAATTCAGGAAGTGCTAGACGAAACCTTTACAAGTCCTTTATGAGATCTTACAGTTGTGCTGAATAGAAATAAGCACTTGTTTTACATAAGGGAACCTAACACCTCCAGAAAGGGCAACACATTGCCATATTTACTCTATAAAATACATTAGACTCACTGTGTGAGGCCCTGAGGCAGGTACCACACTACATGTGTACTCTGCTCTCACGTCTCCGGACTGCCTCTTTCATAATTCAATTTGAATCGAAAATCTCCAAGTACTTTCTTCTTCGTCGTCGTCGCCTTGAACTGGCAATAGAGAGGACAAGTTACACATTTGACGCTAACTTGTACGTTTACGTTTAAATGGTTTAAACTGTAATGTCAAACCAAGGGAATAAGTCATATGAAATCACCTGGTTATAAAGCCGCTGGCAGAGTCATCCCAAGTCCGAAATATTGGGTACCAGTGGCCACAAAACATATACCTCAGTCCACAACGGTTTTTAAAAGAACCACCAGACTCCGTAACATCTGTGTTGTTACGCGGCTGCATTATCTTTGCTACTGAGGTGAAATCTGGTGATATCCAAAATCTTATTCGTCGTACAAGTTGACGTAAGACGGGTAGCTTGACCTCGCTAAAAGAGGCCTGGCCCTCCCTATGTATGCGGTGAAAGCACCTTGTTCCTCCCGAGCACTGCCCCGCACTTAAATTACACGCCTAATTGGGTGAAATGAAATTCTGACAGGACCAGGTTTTGTGGTGGCTTTATGGTTGTTTTCTCCGTGGTGTTTTCTCCATAGAAGTTGTGAAATGATCTAATGTTTTTGGTCATATCGTAGTTACGTAATACAAAATGATACCTCCATTGTAAATAATTGGTTCAAAACAGTGATAGGCCTGCATAAAATTTATTCACTTATAGTATACCGCCAATTGCGCACTAATGTACATAGACTGCGATTTACAACTTTTAACTTCCCATCTAGGAACTCACCTGAGAACTCACCCAACCTTGTGTGAGTTATCTGTTAAGTAAACCATTGTCTTATGGTTATGTAATCAGGTGTTGCTGTACATTCCCATGTAGGACCAGGCTATCCTGTCTTTGTACTGGTACCAATTTTACACCTTGGTCTAGTGAAGCTGTGATTTACTGAGACAGTGCCCAACATCTCTACCCTATCTGGGAATCGAACCCAGATTGCTAACACAGCAGCACTTCATGCAAACCACTACACTACGGGAGTTTCTACACAGGTTGTTGTGCAATATCATGTCTGTGTCCACTGCTCCCATTACCATTGTACGAAACCATCAAAACACGGAAACCATTGTTGTATTATGACTGTCACATGTAGTTAGGATTTCCTTGCCCGCATAGATCAGGATGTAGAACCCAGAGTGCAGAGATCTGGTAATTTGCTGCTTATGGAATCGCAGTTTAACGGGAAGTGAGCGTTATCCACGTCTCGTAAAGATGATTGTACAATGGACATCGCTTGTAAATCAGCATCAGATAATAAAAGGTGCTGGCGTGGGTTACAATAGTGTTCTGTGCAAGTGTAGGTTAACAGTGTAGAGGTAAAGCTTTCCCGTTTTACGTCAACTTGTACGTTTAAGAGTAACTTGGAAATCACCATATTCCACCTGAACGGCGAACGTAACGCCACAGAGTTATTGGCCGGGATAGAATCTGGTGATTTTCTTTGAACAGAACAGAAGAGTAACTCGGCGATGTTACGTTTGCCGTGGAGGATGAATCCGGGGATTTCATTATTTGTTTGTTCTTTTTTCCCCCTCAACTACATTGTTTATAACTACGCTATCAGAACAGTACTAGTACAGGATAGAGAAAAACGTGTAACTTACACTCTCTAACAACATTCTGAGTAAGTACGAAGTGCCGCCAAGAGACAGTGGGCCGCGGAGAAATTGCAGAATTACAAAATTATTTGAGCAAAAGGGCAATGGAAGATTTGTCCTTGGCAAAGCAGAACTATTCCAATAAAGTGACATGGTGCAAACATCTTGTTGGAAGGTTCTTTCAACATGGGCAAAACTTGTAAACACGGTACAATGACAACTTTCAGACGTGGCGCTCAGATCCACCTCGGAGTTATTCGAAGTCCTAAAAACAGGGTACCAATAGCCATATAATATGGACCTAGGCTCACAATCTAAAAATGAAGGTCCCATTTTTAGTGTGTATGTTAAAAGACTTGCAATGAAGGAAATGATTCAAATAAAACAAATGAAATCATTTGGTAATAGGTTCCAGTTTGTTTCTTCAAGGATTACTCATGTACAC
Source organism: Haplosyllis anthogorgicola (assembly GCA_038406195.1). NCBI lineage: Eukaryota > Metazoa > Annelida > Polychaeta > Phyllodocida > Syllidae > Haplosyllis > Haplosyllis anthogorgicola. The sequence goes on from JBCAUI010109319.1 coordinate 6,835, forward strand.
TGCTGAGAGGTTAAGCTACCCGTTTAACGTCAACTTGAACGTGGATGTTGAGTAATGAAATCACCAGATTCTAGTGTGAGTAACGCGGCAGCGTTACGCTAACCACTGAGGGGAATCTGGTGATTTCACTGACATATTTCCTTGGTTTGAATAATGGCTTTTAACTGCACCATTCTATAAACGTACAAGTACATGTACAGGGAAAAGGTGTAGCTTGACCTCTCTATTAAGCGTACACGTACAGGTGCAAGTAAAAGGTGTAGCTTGACCTCTCCATTATATTATATTCTGGAACTCATTCGTGACTTAACTAAGATGGTGCACATGGTTCGTGGGCGGACATCGTGTGAAGCAGGAAACACGAGGCAGATTATCTACGTCTGTGCAAAACCTTATAATCAACATGGACGTAAAAAAACGTTCTGATTCTGTTAATAGATAGACGGCTAGAGATAATCTTGTTGGAACTAGGAGGACGTTGTTCTACTTAGTGAAATATATACTTATCAAGATAACAAAACTGACTCACTGAGCTGTTACGCGTATTTATATCTTTCGGATATTAAATTTTCTGGGAACTGTTGTTTACAGGGTAAGAATGCGGTTAACCTAACATTTCCAATTTTATAGGGTTGTCCACCAATAAATTGGCATTTTTGCACGACTTTAAAATTAGGGAAACAATGTGTGATGGATTTGTGGAATTTTCTCCGGCACTTAAAAATGAGGGCTTGAATTTGACCCCGCACAGTCACTTGCAGTTGAGCTCCACGCAAGCAACACGAACATAAAACTGGCGTAAAAAATTTAACATATCCAAATCCATGCCCATTAAATTTATTGTGACAAATACTGAGCCTCCAGTATCGTTATTTCGTTTCGGATTTACAAGTATAATCTATAAGAACGTATTGAACACATCATAAGCAATGAAATGCTACCCTAGCTTACTGGGAATCTAACCTAACATGACTCATCTCCACCAGATGATTACCTGATTGGAAATCACAATAGATGAGTTACCTGAGATCACAGAGATCAAACGATCACAGGTGAGCTGTTTGTGTTTACTGTACAGATGGTCGTATAAACATCCTTACAGACGTACCTTGATCTGACCACCAACATCTGATAAAGACGTCTCATCTGCACGTATGGCAACTATCAGTATAACGTTACCTCAGGGCAACCTTTATAACGTCCTGAGTCACGCTACGTCATAAACCGAAATGCAGTAACATAACACTGAGGCAAAGGGACTACTGATGAAATATAATATTCTGGAAGATAAATTAACCAAAATTAAAATAAAGTTACCGCACTTAATATATCGCTCCTTTAGACGAGTACTGATCTGGCATGAAGCTTTAAATCCAGCTATCCAGCTGAGAACTCACTCAACCTTGACATGAGCTAACCTACAAGGCCACCGAAACAGGGCCAGTGCTCTCAATCCTAATCTTTTTGCATTTGCTGGTACCAATTTTATACATTGCTGTGGTGAGGCTATGATTTACTGTAATTTGCCTACGTTGGAAGGTGAACTCGGATCACTTACTTCCAAGCGGCTCCCGCTTGGCACAATATAACTGCTATATTTTAAATGCAAAATTATTGTTTACCATCAAAGAGCATTTCCTCAGATTTGCCCAGATCAGGGAATTGAGGTTCCTGATGCAAACATGCTGGAATATGATAAGAAACATCCCATTTCAGTTCAGTTGTTTGCCGTTTCTAACGAGGTCACGGGTTGAACCGAAGCGCGCACCACCCCAGAGGGGACATGTATTGTAGGTAAATATCAACCTGTTTCTCAGGTCAGATCCCAAAGAGATTATCCCATGAAAGCCAAACCTCTCAGTGGAGTAAATTCTCCCAATTAACAAGGTTAAGTTACACGTTTAACGTCACTTAATACGTGTTAGAAGATTTTCTGAAATCACCAGATTCCACCTGAACGGTAAACGTAACGTCAACAATTCAAGTCTGACGTTACGTTCGCCGCTGAGGTGGAATCTGGTGATTTCATATGACGTATTTTCATGACTTCACATTATGGCTTAAAACTACACTATTTTGCACGTACACGTACAGGACGGAGACAACCATGCAACTTAAACTTTCTACAAATTATCTCTTGAAAGCTACACCTCCCGACGGGGGCAAACCCTCCCGATTGTTGTGAATGGAAATCATGTTGAGCTGTATGTAAAACGAAGTTGACCTGAGAATGATCCAATGTTGATCCGTTATAAAATGTTGACATGAGGGATGATCCCGGGATGAGGAACAAAGTGATTACTGCAGGGCTCCCTTCTGCTGCAGGAGGAGGGCCTGCAGGTCAGAGACAATGAGTGCACTGGAAACAATAGGTTCATAAAACAGGTCACGCAGGAAGTTGCTTTGGGGATAAAACGTTTGCATGTGCTTGGTACATATGAAGGAAAACGGTTGAATTCCTTCGTTCTGTAAAATTTTGAACCACAAAACTTAATTGTACATCATTTTACTATGGTTACCAGCACATGAAATTGTATTAAATTTGTGTACTTTTAGGGAACTTAACAGGAATGAAATATTGGTGGGAACTTTAATTGTTCCAATATAAGTGGGAATGGCATCTTCTGAAATCCATGGCATGAAACCAAAGGGTTTTCTCTCTTCCTTCATTTTGGAAAAAAAAATCAGATTTTTAATTCATTACTCTTACCAGCCACAACCACATGTGTTGGGATGGAAGCCAACAGGGAACAGAGTAACTCTCACAAAAGATGTATTTTTATTGGGGTAGAAAATCTTATTTCAAAAGTTAATCCTCAAAAGTAAGATAAATGACATAACTCAGTAAAGGAGCTTTATTTACAGCTGCTTGGAAACTGATAGACAAATCCTACTGCAGACACCTTATATCAGGTGCCATAGATGTTAAGTGGAAACAATCATAACCAGAGCTATCTACAACCACAATCTGCTTGGAAACTTGTCTGTTGGTTCCAGATTAGCATTTCTATTGTTCCACTGGGAATGCATGGAATGGAGGTCCTGAATCCACGTTTTTGATTTAACAGATTTAACCTATATCTCCTTGAAGTCTCTTGAGGAAGGTGCAAATCCCTCCCTCATTTGTCAAACAATGGGCTTGGGTTTATTCCTCTGGATAAGCACTTGGGATATGTACAGAATTTCTAATGAATATGTTGGGATTTGAGATGCTGTGCTCAATGCACATAGGCAACAGGTTACACTTGTGAGAATCTCTCCCCCTGAAGGACCCTGATTCTCGAAGCATCTCATGCATTCTAATTTTCTGTGCCCATTGATTTGATCGAGCCTAAATACTTAGGGTCAATTCCAATTAGATTTTCTTGTGAATTTAAAATTCTTTGTTTCACCTGCAGTGCTACCGGCTTTTGTTCAATTGTTGATGACGACAAGTGTTTGCAATAAACTGCTTTAGTTATTTAGACATTTTGGTGGATCCACATCCATCTTATGAGGCTACTGGTACCTTCTGTTTTAGACTTTGATATAACTGTACCTATGGGTTTCGCCACCAGGATGGTTGTGAATGTGCTATAACACCAAAAATTGACATCTGCTTTCTGCCCAATAACAAAGCTTTTCAAACTTTTCTCTTTTTTCACCAATTGTGCCATTGTAATTTCGAAAGATAGGCAGGGATTAAAAGAAGAAAGCATAACAACCAAATGAGAAAAGCGAAAAAAGGTCAATTCAAATTATACACACTAACTGATGTGGGACCACTCTTAATATAATCTTGTGAATAATAGATGAAGTAAAAGGTAGAATAGGGCCTTTAGTTAGTCAGTTGGACAGTGGTCATTGCCCTAAAAAACAGTGAGCTATCTTGGGCAGCAATGGTATTAACCATTGAAAAGAACAATGAGTGTCAGTTGCAGTAAAAATGCCTAAATTGGGGTTTACTACTATTTGAGTAGTGCTGCAGTCTGGTTTTGGATTATTTATGTGTCTCATTGTTCATTTCATATGGGATTTTAAGACTGAACAGACAATGTGAGGATCAATCATTGTCAAATATGAATGGACAACTGCAGTAAAGGAATGTGTTTGATTGGATTCTGGACTAATGAGACTTTCCCATCATGCAATACTACTTCTTATTTCACCATTCATCATCCAGATGGTGAATTATCTGTAATTCAAAATTTTAAATTTTAAATGTAGATATTTGAGTAAGCTCTTTTACACTTGATAATCTATATGTTCTGGATATTTTTGCAATCCAGCATTAACTGTAACTGTGATTTTTGTAATTCAACTAAAATCTCAGTGTATTAAAAACAGTTCTCCAAAGGTTGCATAATATCATACCAGCACTGTAAGTTTCACAATAAAGATGGATGTATTGCCAATAGTGGTTGCAGCACCTATTAATTAAGCTCCAGTGTGCACTCAAATATGGCATCTATGCTGCCTGCTTCATTATGGAGATCAATGAGTAGGGTTGGAAGGAGGGAGGGCTCAGTGGCAGACTCAACCTCCTGTTAGAAGTACCTACTACATGCAAGAAAGTGATCTGTCTTTATTGTCACAGGTAGGGTGGCTCATCTACTTCCAGGGTGGGAGAATTTTGGGATTCAATTGAGAAATATTTTATGGGCCACCATAAAATATGTTGTCATGAAAGCCAAATGACCTTTTTATACCAGGCATACTCTGACATAAATTCTGCTTCTTTACAGAGACATTCACATCAATGTTGGGGTCATGAGTTTGAATATGATTTCTGAGCTGCAAGAAACCATTATGATTTCTCATAGTCAGAGCCAATGCTTTCCCCTTTGCAGATTGACTTTGAGTGAGACTTGCAAAGAGCTGTGTTTGGAACTGTTTTGGTGAAGAATTGCCTTGTATCATGCAACAGAGTTATTACCTAAGGATATATGTTGTCTGTTTGTTCTACATATTGAAAATTTGCATCAATACACACCACTTAATGGCTTCAGAAATAACAGCAGGGAGGGTTCAGGTAAAGTGGAAATATATTGATGCACATCAAGATTGATTAAATCAAATAGCATGTGTGCCTTGTGCAGCCTAATTGTAAAATATGTGTTCTGCCATTTAAAAGGTTCATTGCTGTACTATGAATGATCCCAGCCAAATATGGCCACTCAGGGAGTTTTTATATGACCACAAAAAGCCCAGAACAGGGAGCATAACCGTAATTTGGCAGCAAACCTTCCTCTTTGTTATTCTGTAAACCTGACACAGTCAAGTCTTTGTGGGAGAAATCAGAAATTAACTGCAGCATAAATCACCACCAAATGAGCCATGACTCCATGGATAAAATGCTCATGAAACGGCACATGGCATCTGAATGCAATATTACTTAACTTCCAAAGATTGCTTACACTGTTAGAGAGGTTAAGTTACCCATATTAAGTTAGTTTGTACGTATTAGAACAATTCTAAAATCACTAGATTCCACCTGATCGACAAACGTAATGCCTCGGAGTAACTCAACATAGACGGTGCGTTGGCTGAGGTGAAATCTGGTGATTTTACATGATTTCTTGCATAAACTGTATCGTTTAAAAGTAGACTAATTTAAACATTGTTGTAAAGAATGAAGAAAAACGTGTAACTTGACCGTGCAACTTTAAATGTACACGTACAAAATGGGGAAATCCGTGTAACTTTACGCTAAACGTAAGCGTACAGGACGAAGAAAAAACGTGTAACTTGACCCCAGTACGACGTAGAATCTGGTGACGTATAATTGCACCGTAACGTGGTAATAAACCGGAGAACCTTTCAGGACTACTCTGGATAAGTAGCGGCATAAAGCGTAGAGACGATACGATAAAACCGTCAGTTGATGGGCGAAGTGGCAATACAAACCGTTTATAGACGAATAATTGACAGTTGGGCGCAATAAGATGTACTTACACAGAGTATGCACCGTATGGCGTTATTCCGTTGTAGCGTTCCCATGCTGACTACATTTTCACTATACCAATGCGTGAAAATGCATTCAGTATTATGTGTTCATACAATTGAATCATGTCGATGGATGGTCGTCATTTGCCTCCACCCCCAATTGGTGTCCCCTGGTTGAGTTTCCGTCGGCAACCAGTGTCAGTTTCCCATAATTCCTTGTCTTAAAGTGACCCCCCCCGATGTTGGTTTCCCTGGGCTTATTTTTAAGGAAGAAATCATGGTACATGTTGTGAGCATGTGGTGCATCACACAATGTAACTATCTTCACATCCATTACGAAGTGTTCCCATTGTATAAACGGAACCTTGACGTGTACACAAACCTGGTACTGAGGATATAACGGGGTGGGTCTGACAGCAGCACTGTTAATAATAATAGAGTTTAAGTTGCCCGTTTTATGTCAACGTGTACGTGTCAGATGAATTCCAAAATCACCAGATTCCACCTCAACAGCAAACGTAACACCGCCGAGTAACTCGGCGGCGTTACCTTCGATGTTGAGGTGGAATCTGGTGATTTTTTGACGTATTTACTTAATTTAACATTATCGTCACTAATTTAAACGTGCACGTACCGGGCTGAGAAAAACGTGGAACCTGACCTCTCTATTACACTAAGTGTTGACGGAGAAAACATTCACAGTGTAAAACAAAGGGAGACGGAGTCAGGGGTTCAGGGGTAAGTGATGGGCAGCAGAGATACGCACACAGGTAAGAAATCAGGAGCATCGCTATTTGGAAGAGACGTTCCGTTAGTCTGGTCCAGAATTGTTTTGTTATATTGTAATTTACAGCTGTTGATTGAAAAACATAACAATAATTAAGGAGGATTAAAGGGTTGGCAGAAGTCTGATATGCTGACTGTTGTGTCATATCAATCAAATCAGTGCACGCATTGAAGTTGCCCAAAACTGCATGCTCAGCAGATTCTGTCGTGCCAGCATTACCTACTTGACTTACAGTCAGAAATAAAAATCTTTCCTCGTATTAGAACAATTGTCAGTGGAAAAAAATAATTGGAATTGGATTGCTGGTGGAAATACAAAATTTGAATTCTCTTGAACTGTGTTTTCTTGGGGTTTTTTTCGCGCAAATAGTTATCCATGGAAATCACACAATGGATAGATAATAGTAATGTTTAATATTTAACAACATTGAGATAGTGCGAGCATTCTCAACCAGACATTTTATGTGAATTTTATGTGTACGCGTAACACACATGTATTGATGCATGTGGAGCATCTAACTCTGTGTAATTCTCTTATCACCTCGTCCCACAATGGGTCCTACCACCTCTAGTGCCAAATTACCATATTTTCCATCAGGGTCTCTCACCCGCATGCTCAATAGAGAGGTCAAGCAACACGTTCATATGTCAACTTGTGCGTGTAAGACGAATTCTTAAATAAAAAAATGAAAGACGTTGCTAAACGACGGCTTAAAATAATGACGACACAGTTTCCGACGTTATGACGTAATCCATGACGTAGCAAAGGGACGTGACACCAGCATGACTTGTTGCGTCATAAAAGTTGAAAGTGGGATGACTTGATGTCAGTTTTTTAGGCTGAAGACCACATAGTCTTATCGAATGTTATTTGACAGCGGCAACGTTAAAGCGTGAAAACACGTTATGTGAAATCACCAGATTCCACCCCTGCGGAAAACGTGACACTGCCGATTAACTCGCTGATGTGAAATCTGGCGATTTCGCATCACCTGAACATTACTATTGGTACTTTCCAAGGTGAATGTACAAGACTGGGAAAAACGTGTCGCTTGAGCTCTCTAGTATGTCACAGTGCCCGTACACTAAACACCCTGAGGTGACATAAGCTCTGATGGAGGAGACTCGAGGCGCATAAAATATGTACCGTGGACGGGGCATTTGTTAGTCATTTGTATTAACGGTTGATGCATTAGTCGCCGTGTTCCCAGCAAGTCTTATCTACTTCAACACAAGCACAATACAACCATGATCACCCAGATAACCATCTCACAACGAGGTCACTCACCCTTATGGGGGCAGTACATCTATGTGTGTGAGGGTATTACTGCAAGATTCCTTTTATTTATTTTTAATTTTTGTTGTACCAGGGTGCATTTGTCCCAGGGACCATTGATTACCCCTGTTTTGGACTTAGTGTGGCCGTCCCCATGGGTTTTAAATCCAGGGTGGATCTCTCGCCTGCACTCTTTCTTGCTTCAAGATTCTTGAAAGTGATATCTTTACACAATGAAACGATTTACAATTATTTATGTTATTGTCAATCTATCGAATGTGACAACACTGTTTCCATCGTCATGGCGTCGTATGATGACGTCGTATGTCATGACGTCAAAATGAAAACAAGTCATGACCAATACTACTTCTTGGTACATAAATTAGGCACCATAGGAGCGTTTGTACCATTGAGGTGGAATCTGGTGAATTTAGAATTTTACTTATACATATAAGTTAACGTAAAACGTGTAACTTGACCTCCATGACTGCACGGTTGTGACACTGTAGGTGCCACGCTGCCCGTAGTATGTGTGTAATTGTACGTGTTGTACAGACGGATCCACCGGCTCGACACACAGACTGTCGCCGTAACCCGCAATAAAATACGTCTGATGGTCCGACTAACGTAAAGAAAGTAACAACACACTGAAGATCATAGTGGCTGTTTCCAGGTGAAAGTGATCATTTAGCACCTGATTTTACATATTGTAATAAATTCCGTTTGATTTTCTTGCTTAGGCTTGTTTGAAATATTAAAGCAATTTTCAAAGCACTTTTCGAATTGCAAAATATGAACAAAAATATATCAAATTATTAATACACACTTAACAGGGGCAGTGAAGTGCGCATAGCAGCCGCGTATAAATTGGCAATTTGATGAGTATGTCAGGTAGGATAAGGATCAAAGGCGGTTATTAAGATGTTACCTGGATCAGGTGAGAGAAGTAATAAGACAGGTATGAGAATCTGGAACCTGAGGGTCCAGGTGGGGGAGGGGGTGGTCTGTGTACCTGTGATTGGGCTTTGATTAGGGAATAAGATATTGAGGCCTTTTTCAAATATTTGTTTTACAAAAGTTTGCTAAAATTTTGAAAATCTAGCAATTGAACTTTGGCTAAAAAATAGACTTTTTACAATATTACTGACATTCACAAAAAGATCTGTGTGACTGGGGTTGATTGGGAAATAAGATATTAGACCTCTTTTAAACATTTGGTTTACATGCGCCTGAAAATATTTTGAAAGTGAAGCAATTGAACCTCTTGTAGGCACACTTTTTCCCATCTCGATAACATTTACAATTTTTATTGGCTAAGTCAAGATTAGAACTTGAACAGGGACTGAACATTTTTCTATCGAGACTTTATTAATGTCATCGGAGTTTTCCTCAAACTTCTGCTTGGCGGGCAATGCAATTTAAACAATTAACTCTGAGGCCTGGCGTACTGTAAGTAAGACGTTGCTAGACACTTGGGCTCAGAGCACGAGACAGCCGGATTGAAGGTTTTCACCGCGTGCCAAGGTTAATAAAGATATCACGGAAAACGTGCAGATATCATCTGAGAAGTATCACCTGGTAGAAGGGGGGATCTCAATAATAGAGAGACCAAGCTACACGTTTAACGCCAACTTGCACGTGTACACTTTTAACGTGCTGTAAATCTATACAGCGCCCTAGAAGAATAGATGTCTTATCAACTGTGCTTTACAATTTTTCTGCTCAGGCCACTTTTTTCATACTGTGTGGGGGAGCCACCCCTCCCTCCTCTTTTAGATGCACCATTCTAAACATACTTACAGCTACGGAGAAAACGTGTAGCTTGACCTCTCTATTAAACGCACACATACAGGTACAGGAAAAACGTGTAGCTTGACCTCTCTATTAAACGCACACATACAGGTACAGGAAAAATGTGTAGCTTGACCTCTCTATTAAATGCACACATACAGGTACGGGAAAAACGTGTAGCTTGACCTCTCTATTAAACGTACACATACAGGTATGGGGAAAACGTGTAACTAGACCTCCCTATTAAACGTACACATACAGGTATGGGGAAAACATGTAACTAGACCTCCCTATTGAACGTTTATGTACAGGTACGGAGAAAACGTGTAGTTTGCCTTCTCTATTTAACGTACACGTACAACTATGAAGAAAACGTGTAACTTGACATCCCTGCCATCCGAACCCCTCATTATACGGGACAGCTTAAGTGACTTCTTAATTGTTCTTTTTGAGAGAGTAACGTCATAGTCGGCAAAACGTTGCGCAATTGTACCTCTATACCCGTGAGTCTGAAGGGGTGTAATTAAAGACTTTTCATTCCTTGTAAACGTAGCAATCAGGGAATAAAATGATTGACGCAAATATAGGTTCTTGGAAGATTGCTGCGAAATTAGGATCAAATGTACCGAGATCACATGCGGCTTTTTTTATTTTGTTATTTGAATTACATTTACCACTGTACTTTATAATTGGATGCCAAGTGAAAAATGTCGAAGACTGCAAAATATTAACTCCTTTCATCGGATTTAAAAAAATATTTTATTGTTATACTTAGGGTTAATGCCTAAGTATAATTTTATTTCAATCGCTCCACTTGGAAAGTCTTACCAGTGCAATGTAATTCAATCGATTAAAAAAACGCCCTTAAGTGGCTCAACTTCTAACGACACATTGTTCTTACACAACGCACCAAATTAACCCTTTTTACGCATAAAACGTAAATTTGATTTAACTGACACTTTTGCTGCGAGGAAGCCAACTTTACGAGCGCTTCTCAATTGACATTGTCGCAGGATATTTCTGGCGTTACTTCTTGACTTGTGTCGTCTTTGATCGCCGAAATTACAGACCCAGGCCCCGCGAGGATAGGTTACACGTTTATCCGTCCTGTACATGTAGGTTTGAAATGGTAAAAGTTAAAGTGTAAAGTTAAGCAAAGGAAATATGTCGCGTGAAATCACCAGATTTCCCTCAGCAGTGAACGTAACGTCTGGGTTGAGTAACTCGGCGGCGTTACGTTTGCCGCTGAGGTGGAATCGAGTGATTTCGGGATTCGTCTCACACGTACAAGTTGACGTAAAACGTGTAACTCGACCTCGCTATGACAGATCCCGGCCCCCGGTTGTATGATAGTATGATTGCACCATTTGTACAATTGAATTACACGTCACAGTGAGACAGATAAACGTAGATTTATACCCGGGCTGGAGCCAATGTGCCGGTGGAGTCAATGTGCCTAGTGGAGTGCTGTAATGTTAAAACTCCTGTACTATCATCATGGTTTTTATCTTTTAAAATGTTCATTTTTTCACAACTGGTTCCCCTGTTTCGGACTTTCATCACTCTTTCACTGGGTTTTAAACACAAGGAATTTTCTCTCTTGGAACATTTTGAATAATCTTAAAACTTTTTCAACTTGTCAATTTACTTTCTTCGAAAACCTCAATATAGGGCCACCATAAAAAAACCTCAAGGATTACAGGCTAATTCCCGACTGTAGTGCACCCATGTTTAGCACAGTGCATATGTGCTGCCCTATGGTAACTAACGTGCATTCGCTACACCGCAATGCATTTATAGTGTGGCACAGGCTGTACAGAAAAAAATAGCTTCACATAACCGACTTACAGTCGAAAGTCATGTTAATAATGTTGAATCATTGCCTCAGCACCATTGCATTGTTCACATACCAGATGCACGTTGATGTTTCCCTCATTACGCGACATACCTCTCCCTTCTGACCCTCCTGCTGATTATTGTGGCTGCAGCGACTGATCAATATTAGACCGATAAATCTCTCCATTTTTATGTTTCTCTCGTTCTGTGCCTTTTGCCTTGTGTAGGAAATGATGATAGATGCGTGAGAGCGTGTGGCGTGCATGCCCAACATTCATACAACCACAGTGTCCATTTTACCTTTCAACAGAACTGGGTCCATTACATGGAGCCACTGGTACTCTTCGTTTCAAACTTAGTTAATGTTATGGACCACTGGTACTCTTCGTTTC
>JBCAUI010109430.1:0-18838 GCA_038406195.1 Haplosyllis anthogorgicola
GCATTAATTTTATGGGCGATATTTGTGGATTTAAATTGTAAGTTATTCCCCCAGAGCAGATGCTGGCATGCCATAACACCTAGTTACTACAAATTTATAGCCGAGTCATTTTTCCAGCTTCTCATTGTTGCTGTTCGTCAATCTTGACATGGAAATTAATTAGGTGGACACTTAATACGCGTGTAACATTTATCTGGCTTTCTTTGGAGATTCTGTGATCGACAACCCGGACGATGTTGGTCTTAGACTGAGAAATTTCCGTTTGATACATGTAATACGATCTGCGGTTTATTTATTCGCATTCCCGGAGCTAGGTGCACTCAAATTAGTAATGCTGGCTAAATCAATATCACAAACAATAAGGTGTAAATATGCCTTGTCTTGAGGGACATTAATAATTCATGACTCGCGTTAATTCTAATTGGTCACATAACCCGTTTGAACGCATATATGCAGAACTTGATCGTTGCCATTTTTACGTAAACCAGGTTGTAGATCTTGGTTTGTGAGTTGTTGAATGACATTACCTTCGTTGTTCATGATGTCAAATATAATCAATGCAAAGCAAAAACCCAACCATAATGGCCATGGGTGCTAGCAAAATTCAGGCTAATTAGTGACAACTAATCAGATATTAATTCGATCAGATCAACGTTCTCTTGCCTTGCGTTTCTGCAATAGACAGACACTTAGAAGAAATTAATTGTCTTACTTGAGTGAATGTACTTCGAGAACAATAGTTAGTATAAGCTACTCACAAATTTGACATTATATTTTATTAGATATCGTCGGACTTGTGGTAACTATCGCAAATTACACCAAACAATTTATACAGAAAGTTGACAAGAGATCGATATGGGTACCTTTTATGTAATTATAAGTTAAGTTTGAATATATCTTTCGTGAGTGCTTTTCTTCCATTTCACTGGGTCTCATCCACGTCTTAAGTCGTGGTGGGCCGAAATATTTGAATAATATATATAGTGACTTTCTTCCCCTGCTTACAATTAGCCAAAAGATTTTCCGGGAACTCGCTGAGGCAAGCATGCACAGAAGTACAGATGGTACTTTGATGTTCTTTTCATGTAATAAGTCTGTCATGAGCACTTTCTGCAAATTGTTAAATTCCGAAATAAGCTGCACCTGCCAACCTATGCCATAGGCACTATGGTACTTTATTCCCAACAGCATCAGTTCTTAGGAGCTTAGATCGTATCATCGCCAATAGAATAAAGGATCTTATGGGTTACCGTTCAAAGAGTGTTTATCTCAAGTGTTCCTGATGGGTCATTATGAATTTAGCAATAATTGAAAAGATAATTTATGAACCTGATGACTCCTGTACTGACAAGGAAAGGGAAGCCTGGCTCCTTGGAGATTTTACTCTTGTTTTACTAGAGCAAATAAGGCTTCACATACTCAGGTAGTGCAGATTTCTTTCTTGACAGCTGCCATCCATTAAAAGAAAGCATCGTGTTTCTGTTTTACGAAGGCTTCAGTAAATTGCAATCACATAATGCTGTCTATCACAGAATAAGGAGAATAACATAAATATGAAGAACAAAAACATTAAATGAAGCTTAAATTGAAAACATTCTCATTGCTCCTGCACAAACCAAGAAACAAGTTTAAAATAATAGTTCTGCTCTTAATATAATCGTTGCTCTCTTATTTGTGGATGCGAATGGGTTTTTCAAGGAGGATTTGAACTTTTAATATGAATTGATGAACCAATCAACTGAGCGGGCTGATGAAATAGAACTGGAGTGATAAAACTCTGCCCCAAAAAATGTAACAACCACTAACAGAACCTTGTGCGTGGAATTGCATTTCACGGGAAATGCTACGCCAGTCAACGTGCAGTGAGATAAGGTGCTCGTGGCTCGTCAGCAACGTCTTCCGGGAGAGCTGTTGTCCAACTTATGGGACGAGGCGAAATAAAGTTGTCAGTGTGAAATACATTACCCAGATTACTAAATTTTCATTGAAACCAAAGCAAAGCTGTAAAAGTCGAAAGACAAAGAACATAAAAATTATATGAGAATGTTGAATAATTTAATGCCATGAACTAAGGCTGAAATGGTTTCAATTTATTCACTTAAATCCACGTGTCAGCTGTTGTCTTGTAAAAGTCTAATCGAGTCATCATAACCATAATATCTGACCGTTTCTGATCTTCCCTCTTTCGTATGAAACGCCAGTATAAACACAATTGTAGTCTGGACATAGGCAGCTGGCATTAGGTCCTTGATTGGCACTTTAGTTTGTTTACTGTAGTAAAACGTAGTTTTAGTACAGAAAGTTGAGAAAAAGCAAACTAAACAGGCCCATTTTCGGAGGGTTCCAAATCTAAAGTAACAAACAATGCAAACAAAACAAGTTTAATTTTAAATCCAACGGGACGATCATTGTTTAGAATATTGTTTTGGGGCACTCAAAAGCACTGAATCAAGAAAATATGTACAGTGCGTAGATCATGTCTAGCGGTGACTTTTGTTAGTGTAACAACCGGCCCTCTTTCCCGCCGAATAACCAATCGAAGTCTCTCGTCAATCTAGCCCGTTAATCTAGGGGCTTGCAGCCAGTCTAATCTGTTTATCCATAACCTTGGTAACTGTGGCAATATAAAGGTCAACCCAGCCAGTAAGCAGCCAGTGCTGCCGGGAACACACAACCACGCACATGCATATGTACATACGTTCAGCACTCAATAAAACCGTCTAAGGCAACACCGCTCGTGTCTTATTATTTCACCCTTAGACAGATCAGTCAAATAATATATGCAGCAACATAACATCAGTTAATGGAATGGTTCCCTGTAATAAAATGGCCTTTTGATTTTATGATAGATCTAAAGGCCCTCAAATGGAGCTACAAAAGTTACTTCATACATTGCGCACAAGAAAGAACATGAAAATGTACACGGAATGCCCATGTAAAACTGCCATGCAGTCGATTTGAAGAGATAGCATTACAAGGAATAAATCAAATTAAATAAAACTACTTTATTTTAACTCTAATAAATTTATGTTACACTGGCAGAATATTTCGGTGATCCCTAGCTTAAGGTTAAACGGAAACAGCGCTTCCTCTGTGATGCTATTGTACCAAAATTCGTGTAATGTTATGAGTAGTGGACGGGTTTGACCTCACTTTTACCGCCCGCGCATGCGGGAAGGTAATTTTTTCAGTCCTGTCTGTCTGTCTGTCCATAACATTTGAATGGTTTGACCTAGAAACTTCATTTGTGGTATATAGATACATCTTCATTACATCTAGGTCAAGTTTGAGCATCAAGGTCATTGGGTCAAGTTCAAGCAATACAAAGTGTCAAAATTTTTAGTGTTGTCTGCTAATATCACATGTTGTAATGTTTGAGACAAGTAAATGAAGCCAAGGTCAAAATAGGACAAGGTCATTTGAAGGTCAAATTTCTAGTTTTTTTTGTTATTATTACATGTATATAACTATTATAACTATTTGCGTTTTAATGACTATTTGCGAAGTGGACGGTTCGGTCTTTGATTGGAAGGCATTCTTGTTTGTACTCTAGACAGAACAATCACCTGTTCCGTCATATCCACATGTTTTGTAGTACTATTAATACATAATCTGATTACAACAAAGGAAGTAAGGTGTTCTGTCACTTTCGGAGGCAAGCTGCGTGTATGGAAAACACACTCGTTGTAAATTTCTTAGACAGGAAATTAACCAGAGTAAAATTAAGTTGAGCAGCTGCAGCTTCCGTTTGGTAATATTAAGGAGTTGGTGACTAACACTCAACATATCACCTACTGTTTTCATTATTCGGCTGCCAAATTAGCCTCATGGGTTTTTGACTTATGTGTTAACCAACAAGTGTCAAGCGACAGGTTATTCACTTGGTTGACCATCGATTCATTGCCAATTGAGTATTATGCCGAACTCTTTTGTCCTCATTGTTGCTTCATAAAGATAGCTTTGTATCAAAAGGTGTCTTTTTGCCTGAATTTCTAAATCCGCGAGGGAGCCTCTGAACATCTACTGAGTCCTTTATAATTACGGGGCAGAACAAACGCGTACGTGAAACGCACACGATATTAGTTTATGTTTTGTTCTCACGTCCACACCAACTGAGCCAAAAGCAAATGCGCGTTCCATGAAGTACCAACACTAAATTTTAATCTCAATGTTGGTGATGAGGTTTGTACGTCCGCCAATTTAAAACTCATTTCATGGTATGTGAAAAAAACCGTCAACATGTGATTGATAGCAATATTTTGCAATACAATGCACGGTGAAAGATAACTTCACAGTTAACTGTTTTGTTTGGCATGAAAAGACGACAACTTTTCTTGTTTGTACCTTTGGATGCGGTAGTTTGGAGTAAATGACTTCAACATTAAATTAAACCACATATTCTTGGTTTAACTGTGAAGAAAATAAATGACATGGATCTATTAGAAAAGACCTGTGAACGTTTCCGTAACTCCACAAATTTATGTGTTGCAATGAAGTTGCAGAATATGTTTTCAATTACACGGTTATTTGAAAATAAATGGTAACTACGAAATCTTTACCTTCATCATGCCAACTGTAACTCTACCATGCTAGCACCTTCAATTAAAGTAACGTATCGGTGTACTGTAATGGTGATTTAATGTACCTCGTGCCAGATATCATTAGGTTTTCTTCACTTTGTTTCAATAAGAACTGGCTGAGTCCTACTTTGAGCTAATTAAGTGACGGCTGCGCTTCAATTAAGAAAATTACAAGTTCAGCATGTTAATCTGTTACGGATTAGTAACCCTACTTTATCGCAGTGGTGGTATAATTCATATAGACTATTTGCCGCGCTTTATGAAGAGCAATGTTGTTAGCCATAAACTTTGCGTCTATTTTTCAAAGTTTGGTACTGTATTTTAACCCAGTTTCGCTGCCTTTAAAATATTCAAAATGGGACTCTCATATCCGTTTGTCTTGTTTGATATATGGTTCGTCCTTGATAATTGTTAGTATGTCCAGGCCGCAGTTTTCCGAAACACAATACTATTGTTGCAGTCTTTTCAACTACTTCCACCATTGTCTCATGCCCCAGAACTGGGTTATTTTTGTCAAACCCACAGTTGTGTTTTTCTTCCCAGTGTCATTCACAAAGCCTGAAGAGTCGAGTGAACCTCTCGATCTTTGTGTCCCTGGACTCAGGTGCACGATGAACTTTAACCCATATAATTTATAACTGCCCCGGACTTTGACGGAGACTGGGTTGCCATGAATAATAATTGATGGTACCGTAAATATTTGCCTCAAGAAGACTTTAAACGTAATCCTTTAAATAGCCTAGGCCAGCGGACATGAAATATTAGATTAGAAGAAAACTTGGGGGTGAAAACTAAATAAACTCACGCTGAGGTGGCTGCTGGATTTTGATCAATCACCATCAAAGATGTAAAGGTGAGCACCCAGATTATTTTGAAATATTCTGGTTCGTGTTATGAAAGATGAACAAAATACACTTTGAAAGTTTACAGTTGATTTGGGACATAGACCTAGCATTTCTACAAGTAATACTAACAAAATATCAAAATAACATTACTTTCAATTATTCATGGCTGAAACATTAGATATTGTCAAGTTTGTTAGAGAATATCACCAGTTCATTCTGGTTTTAAGGATACGTTGCAGCAAGAATATGTCATTTATGTTGTGGGTGAAATTGCAAAGTCTCAATGTAGCTGGATTGCATGTCTGTGATGTGTCGCAATGATGTAATGAAAGCTCTATCTTCAAAAAGCATAAAATGAAATAGCATGCGATTCAATATTTACATACTCCTTACAACAGTGAAGTTTCAGGTAATTTATTTCAGCTTTGTCAATACAACAATACGGCAGGATATATTGTATTGTTGTAAACTTCAACACTTTGAAAGTTCGAAGTTAATTCTGGATACACAGCAGTTCTACATAAATTGTTTCTGTGTGGTTGCGCTGTTGATTTGTTCTTGATGACAAATGGTCTGGTGCATGTTCACTTGCTACTCATCAGAGTATCACCCGTATCACCATGTCATCCTAGTCTATTCACTGAGATCAGTTGTAAATTTCCATGAATATGGAATGAAACATCTCGATTAGTTTCACCTTAGTATGAACTTCTGTCGGTTATGCTGGTCTGCATTCGGGATTACATGTAATTAATATAGACCCTGTTCTTGCATGATCCTCAAAATGGGAAATCAAAGCACTCAGGAATCTTGTCTCCATGAATTGTAGGATACGCAGGCTTGTTTGCGTGTTCTTGATAATGCACATATCAACAGTCTTTCTTCGCTGTAAATGAAAAGCTTCAATGCTCTTATTGCGGCAACTTTACGTGATCTCTGATTGCTTATCCATGCTGTTCCGTGGCCTGCCTTATTTTCTCTAAAGCGATTGTCAAGCTTAGGAAATTGCACAAACATATTGACAAACTCAAACTTTCAATAAATATATTCATGAAGGCTAATATGGGAACTTTACCATTAGGTGTGGCGATAAAGCCTTTTGTTTTCAGTAGCTAAATAAACAACACTTTACCAGAAGGTATGAATAGACGGTCTTAGAAACTTAATTCCCTTTTCGTGTTAACAAATATGCATGACCAGAGAAAACTATTCAATAATTAACTGGCTTTGATTGCAGTTTTTCTTGCTGCACAAATATTTAACTTAATCCTACTGATAATATACGTGAGTTTGTTCCGACAAATATTAACTGCCACTAAGTAAATGTTATCAGCGATTGTAACTTAGAACACGCTAATTTCCTGTTCGTTCAAAGTTCACATTAAGACAGGTTGGTAAACTAAAAGCTTTTTTATTCGTACTGGATAGATACCTTCCCTATACGTCGACTTATAATTCTGCCTACTCACAAGTGTTATATCAGCTACACATGACAATTTACCCTTTACCACACATTTACACCTTTTGAACGCGGACACAAATTTGTGACAAAGAAAATAAATGAAATGAAAATCAAGTAACAAGGGAATATAGTGGTACGCCCTGCATGAAATAAGCCTGCAATAAAACACATACTACCATTCTGCTTTGGGCTCAGGATGCACTACTGTGTGCGTGGTATGCTAATGTGCGGTGGGTACCAGCAGGTTGCCTGCTGTCGCCCCAGCGCTGGGGATTGTTCATTGTCTTTTACCGGGGACTCACTCGCTAGACGTAGCAATGGATTTCATTAAAATTTATTTAATACTGAAACACTTACATGTATTCGTAAGGTCGTAAACCAGGGTATAGTCAACGGATATATGAGACTGTTAATAAAACTTGCAGAAAATTAGTGTCTGACCAATAAAATCAATCTATGGCAGAGTCTATCGATTGGTTTTAAAAATAAGTTGTGTAGAGATACATATTTATTTTAATCTGAACGTTTTCAATTGTGTGGTCTCATGTTATTACTTTAATCCAAAATCAATCATTTATGAAAGTCTATTAGCTGTAAGTAGTAATCAAGTCCTGATGGTAAATCGATACTCCATGTATTTAAATTCGATACAAAAGGAAACGGAAATATATTATGATGGTTTGATTATACTTATATCAAATTATTAAATAACAAAATAAACTATTTGTGATAATTTAATAAAAGCAATGAGTATCGATAATATAGTTGGGTAACTACTTCCCGCCTTGGCGCGAACTAAGGGCATCCGGAAGTGATGTGATACATGCAGTGCATGTGTGATGTCATTTACAAGCCATATAAAACAAGCACACATGGGCAGCGCATCCAGAAGGAATTCAGTAGTCAGAGGGATGACATCAATGTACATCTATTTCTAGTTGCCTCAGGTAAATGCATATCATTTAGTACTTTTATCCATGTTTATATCAACTTATTAATGAATGAATAGTGCAGTAATGCAAGTAACTATCAAGTAAAGTGTAGTATTGACCATAGAAACAGTGGCATCAGTAATGTACATGTATTTAATTAATATGCAGAATGACTGTCTACTATAACAATATGATTTTCTATGATGTTATTGGGTTTTACTCCTAGATCAATATTTTACAATGAGCTAAACAACAATAAATAAACATCTATATCTTCACACCACTGCTTGCTAGTCCTCTTTGTCCTAGTGCATTAATACCCATAATCAGCCATTGTGAAACATACTCATGCCAGGTTGACACCTGACACTTCATTCACCTGTGTACCACCATTTAACTCCACAGACAGTTTGATTGGTACATTGGACAACTCACAAGAAAACAAAGTACACATCAGACCCAAATTGCACTAGCTAGAGATGCTGCTGAGAACAAACAGGTAGAACTAATTGCGCATATGTCTTCATTTGTTGTTCAGAGTACCAACAATAAGACATATTCTGTGCAAATATTTCTGAAAGAAAGGTGCAACTGCCCATCCAGTACTACATGCTGGCATATTATGGTATCAAAATTAAGCCTTGGTATAAGTGATATTGCTCCAAAAAATGCATATTAAACCTTTCACAATTGAAAAGAAACAGTTGAGCAAGACTGGATAAAAAGTCAGGTCAAAAGTGGCCAAGACCAGATGATACTGATATTGATATCACTCCAGCACAAGATTCAAAAATTATTGTTTCTAGTGTTCATGATGATACTGATGTACAAGTAATGAGATCCAGATTAACATGTGCTGATGACTTCTTACATGAATTTGAACAAAATGAGACAATAGACAGTGGATTAAACATCAATCCTCAAGAGGAAAAAGCAATAAGGGATGGAATTTGTGGAAAACAGTGGCTAAGAAGTGATCATATGGCTGTTGTTAATGACAATGATTGCAGCTAGGTATCCTACAAATGGGTTTCAAGACACACTTTTGGCTCCAGAAAAAGATAACAATGGTAGATGGTTTACACCTGCTAAAGGCTTTCAACTTCAACCATAACCCTCTGTGAATATACAATACAACAGTCAAAAACATTGGGTGACATCATTTCAATTTGAAAATGGTGACATCTATCTTCTAGATAGTGCTGCAGGGAAAAGACCAGAGTCTTGTTTAAGCGATTCACTAAAATTCCAATTAGCACAAATATATGGCAAAGGAAAGATACAAATAACAGTAAAATACCCTGTGTTCAACAACAAAATAATGGCTATGATTGTGGTCTTTTTGCCATTGCAAACATGGCAGAATTTGTCATTAATAGGTACAAAAGATTGCAAGAAGACAAATTACAATTTTCATTCATCCAAAAGGAAATGAGATCACTTCTAATAAAATGTTTGTCAAATAAATGTATTCAGCCATTTCCTAAAAAACTGTTGGTCACAGCAAAAAAAAAAATTGCAGTTAAAAGTATAAACATAAATCTGTTGTGTTGTTGCTCAGTTCCAGACTTGACAGGGATAGGACCATGGATTGCATGTCATATTTGTGATAACTGGTACTTACAAAAGTGTGAAGGTGTTTAAAATATTACAATGTCAGAAAATGAAATGTACAAATGTAAAAGATGGCAAAATCTGTGTGTAGACTGATTCCTTCAATATTGTGCTTTGTGTCCTTACACCTGTTAACTTGCATTCATTTAAGGTGAGATTGAACCATAAATCATAAAAATGATCAGTTAATGATATTACTACAAGTAATTTTTGCATTAACCATACTATATGGTTATTTAAAAACACTACAAATATTTGTGGTAATTCTGTTAATATTTTTATGTGTGGTTAAATAACACCCGAAATGATTTGTAAGTTTGCATGTATAATGAAAAATTGAAAAGGTGTATAATTTATTGATAACCTAATTGATAAGATAATTAATATTAACATATAATTATATTTAATTAATAATTAATTAATATTTAATTGAGTATGTATAAAAAAATAATTTAATAAAGAAAGAAAGTAATGCAATTAAAAAATGTTTTTGAAAAGGATAGTAAATGAATGTAAATATTTATTTAGATAAATAAATGTAAACATTTATTTATTTAGATGAATAAATGTAAATATTCATTTATTTCTACCTAACAAATGTGTCAAAAATTATATTTGGAACATGTCCACACAACAGCACATAATGAAAATAATGGTTGACATGTCCACGCATCCATGCAAAATAGTCCACACGTCCACGTGGATTTTCCACCTTTTACCATGACCCTGTGACTCACACGGTACCTCCGCTGGCAATTAAAGCCATTGCTAGTGCCTCCTCTTTGCTTCGCTGCTCCGGCTACTAGCGCGGGTTGGGACTAATTGATTTTTGCATCCTGTGAGGTCATGTGACAAAAATTGAAGAAATTTTAGGGGTCTTGTGGACGGCCATATATTGGTTAGAAAAAAGAGCATAACCATGATTTCCAGTCTACGATGTTTTGGCGGGAAACAGCAGGTGCAGTTCCAAAACAATGATTTCTACCAGGTGTCACCACCTGACGCCATAACTAGATTAACATTAGATGGCGCTGACCGGATGTAAATCTTGATAGTACCAACCAGCAGCTAGTATCAGATGCTTGGCTTCCAGCAAACACGGTACCACTCATACTCGATGCGTGACAGTTGGCATCTCTGACATTACATGACAATGTTTTCTGGTTTCTGTCTCTCCTATATTTTTGTATGGTAACAGAAACAACTAAAGTGAATACTATTTCACAGCAAAGCAGTAGGACAGCAGTACATTCCAAGAATGATACACAAATTATCTAATCATGAAGTGTCGTCGGTGGTGTTACGTTCGTCGACACTCATAATAAGTGCCTTTGCATTAACTTAACACAATTGCTTGCAACAGCCACAGGCATCTAATTCATCCATTTCGTACTTTCTATTTGGTCATGAAGAGATTATCACGGTCAAATATGGAAAGTACGAAATAGACAAGTTAAATGCCCGTGGCAACAGCAGGGTAGACCTATGGGCTCTCAAAACGCTGGTTTGGCTATTAATATACAAGCAAAACCCTCATCAATATATAGAACACTTATGGGCATTAAACAATTACAATAATAATATTATTAGGACAGAATGTGTCATGAAGAAACAGCTTTTAAAATGACAATATCAGTTTTTTACCTCCATTGACGCCATATTGGATTTCTTGTTTTGAAACTTCATTTGCTTTCTATTATTAATATTTGGGATTTGCTTTCCTTACAACAAATAAGACATAATAGTAATTATAATTATTTAACAAGGTATGTAGTAATATTTTGTATGGTTTTTTTGTGTTAAAATAGCAAATTATGACTTAATATTTAGAAAACAAATGCGGCTGCTAAGTGAGCGATAATCCATGAAATGACGAATGCCAACATGGCAGCTGTAAACGTTAGGATAAATCCAGTAGGAGTTGGTGTTCTTGCACTTGTTAGTACAGGTATTGTGGTCTATATGACTGGAATACCTGGATGGTTGTCGTCTCCATCGAGTGATCAAGTTAACTTGAGGGAACTTTTGTCGGTTGGCATAGATCTTGCTGAGGTAGTTGCATAGTTATTTCACTTCAGAAATTAGAACTTGAAATTTCTCTAGTCTAGAGTGACCCAACAAGTACTAGGTAGAGGTGTCAAGGTTAACCGAGCTGGACCGGTTAACCGGTCTGTTGCCTGGACCGGTCCCAATTGGTGATGGACCGTGGACTGTGGTTAACCTTGGCCACATGTTTGACAGACTTCCGATCAGCAAATTAGAAATCTAAATATTTAAGTTCATATTTCTATGTTCTTTAGATCCCCAGAATGCAATAGTTGGTCTAGATGCACTATATTACACATTTTATTTCATGAAAGAACTCCCGACATGCATCTCAGAATTTCTTAGTTACATAATTTGTACACTTAATTACGAGCATCAAACTACAGTTTACACAGCAATTTCTAAATATTTTTGCACGTCAAACAAAGACCGGTCCAGACCGGTTAACCGGTCAATCACCTACGGTTAACTGGTCTCGAGAATAGCACGGTTTGACACCCCCAGGTTACACGAATTGTTAATTCTAATCATTGCAAACAGTATTTCAATAGGCATTCATACCGGTACACCATGCGACACACTTACCTGGAAGCTAATTTTTCTAGCTCTTCAACAATACTTTGTTTTGGTGAAGTATCATCAATGTACAAATATCGCAGGAGGGCAAGAACCGAATCCTTGCTGAAGGACTGCATATCGATCTTACTCATCCTTTCTACATGCTGAAAGCAGTATGTAAAAGCTTTAGGAGTTATATTACGAATACATCTCCACAGGATCATTTCATTAATGTGGGAACTACATTTCAAAATTCCTTCAGAATAAATTGAATGGTAAATGTACCTTAAAGAGCGTTGGACAACGAACAGCTATAGCATACTTGTGTGTAAAAACTACTCCATCACGCGTTTCCAAGGAAAGGTCACTTAACATACTGTTGTTGATCATCTTCTCTTGTTCATTCATTAATCGTTGATAAGAAGCTTCCTCGGACTTTCTTATCTGTAATTGGAAAGAATTTTTAATCAGTCGTCATCAATTCGTAGCCAATTATTTCATGTAATGTAATAATCTATGAGTACAAATAGCTACGAAGGCTGTTGAACAAATCACAAATACACTTATGAATATACCTGATTATGTTCTGGTATGATAAAACCAGTTGCATTGAGATCTGGTTCACAGCCAGTTGTATTCAAGTGTTTTCCAGTATCACAGGTTTTGTCCAGACTTGATTGATCCTCATCCATTTCCGCTAAAAGTAAAGCCGTCTGTGTTGTCGTAATCATCGTAGTATCATTTAAGTCCACTTTGTTTCTACTCTGAAATCAAAATAAAATAAAATATTCACAATTTCACCCTTTCACATTGTGGTACTGGAATTTCACTGTTCTGTATTATCTTATTATTTTACATGTTTTTTATACAGTAGGCTAGCCTAAGATATACATGTATGCTTACGGTTTCATCTTGAGGTGGTGTTGCTTCAACTATACTGGTATCCTGCCGACCCGGTATTGAAGACATTCTACGCAGTTTACTTCCACAAGTCACTGTTGTCACACTTAAAGGTGGCATTAACTCTTTTACATAATAATCTAATTTATCAAAATTGACATTCACTCCTTTTTCCCACAAGGAAGAAATCTGAAAAATACGAGATACAGGATAACTGTAAATGTCTATCCAAGTCTTCAGATGCATTGAAAATGAATTTTAAATTCTTGTTACCTTTACACTTTTAACAGTGCTTGGGGGCATTTGTGGAGTGCAAGTTAGTTCCTCATCACTTTCATGTGGCAACAAAAGGTTTGTTACTCTCTCTGACAGACTCCTTGCAACGTCCTCTTGTCTGGCAACCATTAACGTTGAAACTGGCTTGCCTCTACAATGTAAATGTTATTCATATCTGTGATACATTGCACTCGTCAAAGGTATCGGCAGTACAACAGTCAGGATAGCTCACTTGAAATTTAACCTTATCACAAATTAATTTCAATTCAATTCGAGAATGAATGCAAAAGCATTTCTGAACATAATAAGCAACGATCTTTTCATCCCATTACTTTGTTTTCCGTTTGGTATGTTTCTGGACTTTGGGCGTCATAAGGACACTAAAAGCATTATTTGTTGCTGTGACACCAGAACCTTCCATCCCTTCATTTTCAGATATTTTATCAATGCTTTCTTGGCGAATTGATTCGGACAGTGCTACAGCTAGTTGCATATCAGCATCCATCTTACTGCAATAAGAGTGCATTTTCACACATTTATTTTAATTTTACGCATTTAAGAGATCATTAAATCAGTCTTTAGTAATTGCAAACGTAACACTCTAATTATGCTTTTGTTGATCATCTTTGTTCACTCATAAATAGTTCATAAATGGCTTCCACTGTCTGAAAAGGACTCAAATACTTTAGAGGTTCTTCTGGTCTTGCTGGTACTGTTGACGAGGAAGCCACTGGATTTCTCTTCCTTTTCTTAACCAATGGTTTGACTGGTACGACACCAGCCTCGAGTTCTCGTCCATATTCCTCTTCCTGCTGCTTTATTCGTTCTTGTAGTGTAACTGCTGACACACCGTATTTTACAGCACACTTCTTCATGTGGGTTCGTCGTCCCTGAAATAAAAATTAAAACTTACATGTAATATTCCAACACTTGTAAATGTGGTTGTAGCTGTGGAGTCTTTGGCTAATGAAACGAAAACTACTGAGTTTTTTACACTTTCCCTCATAAAATGAAATGGAAATAATTTAATTTCACAAACTTACGTTGGCCGTCTTGTGATGTTGACCACATAAGGGGCAATCAAGTACTTTCTTTCGAGCCTTTTCCAAAGCTGCCTGCTCTTCCTGTCTTTTCTTCTCCAATTCTTCCACCTAACAATGAATTTGGCCGCATATATTTACTTCACAAAAAGAAAAAAAAAACTACTTAATACATTTCCTGTAATCGAGGAAAAATTAAATTGCCATGCAACTCAGTTTTGAGGTGAAATAAAATTCAAACGCTTTTCTTTTCACTTTTACCATTATTCGGTAAAATCGGTTCTCATTACCACCACCATACTGTACATCTCAAACATGCTGGAATGCTCAATTAACCTTTTATATCTGCAATTGCTTTAAAATGTCCTCACCTGATCTGCACATCTATTGATATGCTGCATCTTCCTCTGACTATTATGGTGGCTTAAATTCTTCTTACATATCTGGCAAACCACATCATTTCCATCATCTGTAGAGTACAAGCATTTATGTCGTTATAAAAGTCGAAAACTATAACTGTAATTTCCAAAAACCAACATGTATGTTAATTTCCACGCATTCAGATATTTCCTGAACACTGCACGAGGTCCGTAAAACAATTTCTTCATATTGGGTTACCTTGCGAATGACTTTACTGACCTGCTTCAGTTTCTTGCGCTTTTGGTATTGTCTGATTCGATGTCTGCGGATCCTTATCTATACAGGCATTTACGTGGGAAGAGCGATCGTCTACACCAAGACCGCTTATATCCTCTTGACAGATCTGACAATAATGAAGTCCGACTCTCCTCTCAGAATCTGAAATGTTATCACAGGAAAGCAATGTAAACTAATTATTATTTTATTTTGGCTACTGAATGAAATTTGATTATCACGTCCTACTCCTAAGTCATAGGTTACGTTAGAACGTTCGAAACAGTGTTGTCATTTGAGGACCGGCCATTCGATAAGCTATCTCATTTCTTTTAATTGCCGCTGCATTTTAAATGTTAACTAAAAAGTCACTTAAATAGATCACCCAATACACAGAAATACCCATACTTACCACTGTTCTTCGTCTTATGTATCCTTTTAAACTTTCCTGCCAAGCATTTTGAAAGGTGTGCCGCATACTCATCCTTTTTTATTTCTTGCAGACAAGTTACACACTTTTTCATGTCAATGTACTTATCTCCGTGTACATCTGTAGCATAAATTTCGTAAATAATCTCCTAAAATCTGTTCAAGAGAGATCTTCTGTTCAGAAAACAAAAATTGAATCTTAACCCTTAATTGTGGTGAATGATATTTATAAAAGTAGTACAAGTATATCTAATGGCTTCAAGGCTCATGTGCACACACAACAAACTCTTCATTCATTACTCGGTGTTCTGGTAATTAATGTAATCCAACAAATTAAAACGAAAAGGCCTTACCCGTATTATCTTTTGTTGTCTCTCGTCTGAACTGTAAGTTGTCACCTTCACATGAAGTGCGTTCAGGTGAGGTGGCTGTTTCTTGTGATAGTTTCGGCTTCTTTCTTTTTAGATTCCTTCTATTTGGTTTACTTTCTTTCTTAAGTTCTTGCATCTTGAGATTGTTCTTGTTTATAACAGCTCTGTACGGTGTAGTGCCACCACTGAAATCATCTGTTTCATCAGGATCTTTGTCTGAAATCATGTCCACCAATTTTGATTTGGAACTTTCGGGCAACTTTTTACACATACCTTCTTCCTTCGTGGGAGACTTCACTAACTGCTGCAACTTTCTTTTCTTGACTGCATTTCTAATCATTGATTTGTCTGACTGAGATAAGGCCTTTATATCTATCGACTTCAATTCCTGTCGGTTACTTTCACATGTATCAGAATCATTTTTGTCATTGATTGCCATCGGCACCATTCGGTTTTTGCTTCCTTCACCGGTACCATAAATTTCTAGTGGCCTACCTTTTTTTGAATTATCCCGTTCTGCTTTAGTACGCTTCTTTAAGTCTCGTCTCAAAGACAACGGCAGTTTAACTTTAGTCGTCTTTTGGCAGATAGGTTCATCGGTCTCTCTACAAATTTCTTCTGCTTTATTTTCTTCTTCCTCATCAGAACTTATCGTTAAATCCATAACAAAATGATGCACTTTTCTATTGTTTCCAGTTGTTTCGTCCGCAGTCCTATCTGCTTTTGTACCAAGTTTCTTGTGCAATGAATCTTTTTCTTTTGGCATGTTCCCGGTTTTGCTAACATAGGCTTAGATGTTGAAAATTTGAATACTAGCTCAGTAAGTATCTTTCTCAGGCTGAGTTCTCTTCAAAATCTGTAACAGCACGCTTATGATCTATGAAGACTTTTTCCCTTCCTCTTCTTTTTGCAAGCGTAGTTCAGCTTCAATGATCAAACGACGTTTCGTTATCATTTCTGCAAGAGCTTTTTTCTCCTGTGCCTGTCTATCACGCTCCTCTATGAATTTTATCAATTGGTTATCATCTCTTCGTATGTATTTTCCAACAAATCTGATTGAAAAAAATATATGAAAATATAGACTAGTCACTCCAAAATAGCATCACACTTGCACTACTTGTTACAGATGCTGGTTAAATTTTTAGATACTCTCTGCTCTGGGTAAATACATGTAAAATAGTGGAAAGCCCAGCGTGAAAAGTCTAGAAGTGATGTCGAAACTTGTGCTTGTGTTATCCCGATAAATTTTTAAAGTAATTCATAATTAATACACATTTTGTGATAAACATAAAAATTTTCAGTTTTGCACGAATTTTCACACCAAACTTTACTCATCCCCAAAGTAGGTTCTCTCTGAAAGGACCAATTGTCAATGACCAGAAGTTCTAGCAGAAGGGGTGCGGAGAGAAGGGAAAAGGGACGGAGTGTGGTTGGGATGCATGTTGTACGGAGAAACTGGAAGATATTTAAACTGTACAGTTTGAATGTTACCAATTTCCCTGTATTCATCATGAATGCCCATGACTGGGTGACTACATGTATGTGAAGTTCATCTCGAAATTTGGATCTGCTTTAAGAGGACTTAAAACCCCTGCCATCATAAAAATCTTCTCATGAAATTATCGACCACCATACACATACACTTATTTCTGAAATGAATGGATACAAATAGTCGATACATATCGACGATACCGTCGACAATGTCGATACACATCAAGGGTTTTTATCCGTCGCCAAACATGACTAAAGTATTTTACGTTTTTCTTTTATTAACCCCGTTCGGACGGTTCCCTCTGATGTCAACTATATTCATCCATATGGTCCCAATCTGGTTACTAGTCTCTCCCTTCTGGGAGTAATTAACTGTGTGACAAATGACTCTTAAAGTAAATGTTACCTTGATTTTTACCTTTTAATGGTATCCAATTATTTAATATTTTTAACCTTGAATATGTGCAGATGAATAAAATATGTGAAAAGATATTGCCAGAATATTTATTTATTCAATAAATAAATGAGACTAAAGCATTGGCGGATTTAGCGGGGGGGGGGGGGGGGGAGGGGGGGGAGCCAAGGAGCCCCCCCC
Source organism: Haplosyllis anthogorgicola (assembly GCA_038406195.1). Classification (NCBI taxonomy): domain Eukaryota; kingdom Metazoa; phylum Annelida; class Polychaeta; order Phyllodocida; family Syllidae; genus Haplosyllis; species Haplosyllis anthogorgicola. Next base: position 17,773 of record JBCAUI010109430.1, read on the forward strand.
CCCCCCAGGCCAAACTTTTCTTAATTTTCATGCATTTTTTCCCTATTTTTGGGGCGAAAATAGGTGAAAATTGGGTTGACGCCCCCCCTACGGGCCGAGCGCCCCCCCCCCGTACGGGAAATCCTGGATCCGCCAATGTAAAGGTTGATGGCACAGTAAAAGCCATCCGTCAACGGTATCGACGGTACAGATAAACATATCGACTTTTCATAACCATCCTCTAAAAATTGATTGGAAGTGCTCGTTTTCAACGCCAAAGGAATGTTCTTTTGTTTAAAACAATAGGCGCTATTAGAGCGTTTAATAGTACGGCTATATCCAGTGTTTAAAACAACGCCTTGGCGGAATAAACGAGCACTAGGATGACCGCGCCATAAACCACGAAACTTACAGAGCCCCAGTGAACGTCAAGAACCAAAGGCAACCCAAGAGTGAAAACCGTGTTCTCCAACTATATGCTTTAGTGCCTCTGTAATATCCTTCTTTCTTCAGCTTTCCTACATCTCTCCCAAGTTCCATTATTCAGCAAGAAACAATAAAATCACCTCTTTGTGACCCTTAGCCGAAGTCAAATCTTGTAATATCGCTCAAGCATGATCGTTTGCCTCTGACGCAAATACGCTCTCTAGCCTAGAGGTCTTTGCTGGAAGCCAAGCATCTGATACTACTAGCTGCTGATTAATACTATCGAAATTTACATCCGGTCAGCGCCATCTAATGTTTATCTAGTTATGGCGTCAGGTGTTGACACCTGGTAGAATCATCGTTTTGGAACCTCTCGTGCCGCTTCCCGCCAAAATATCATAGACTAGATTTCCAGGTAAGCGCAATCATTTCTAACCAAAATACAGCCAGTCACCAGACCCCAAAATTGTTCATTTTTCATCACGTGACTTACCGGATGCAAAAATCGATTAGTTCTAAACCGCGGTAGTAGCTAGAAAAGCTTCCAGCCGAGACTAATACGCTCTCCGTCAAATGCTGTACTAAGGTGGCACTTGTGTCACAGTTACCGGGGGGTCGCCGAGACAATAGAAGTTACCAGACACTTGTATAAAGTTGCCGA